>PVIR01026310.1:0-24020 GCA_004026965.1 Petromus typicus | reverse complement strand
GGCGCTGCCGGCTGTGTACCAGCCGCGCCGTGCAGGCTTCCCGGCCCCGCGGCAGGGCCAGGCCGAAGGCCACCGGCGAGGGGCTGAGTTCAGACCGCAGGACCTGGCGCCCATCTGTGCTCCCAGCGCGGGGACAGCGAGGCAGAGGGCCGCCGAGAGTTCCAGCCGGCCTGGACCGCTCAGCAAGCCCGTCTCAAAGCAAAACAGAACTAAAACCTGAAAACTCCCCCGCCTAGCACACTTGGCAGGAGGCCCGCGTCTGCACGCTCCGGTGCCGGGCTGTGCGCAGGGCCCGCGGAGGGGACGCAGTCAGCCCGGCCGCCCCTCTGCGGGAGCAGCGGGAAGTGTGCCGTGGGCGCCGCGGCAGGACCTCGGAGCAGCCCGGGATCCCCGCGGCCCAGCACCGCTCGTCGGCTGACAGGGGCGGCCAGACCGCGGGGCGGGTCCCCGGGGCCTGGAGGAGCTGCTGCGGTTAACTGAAGACGGACTAGGCAGGCGCCAGGCGCTCTGTGAGCTGCTCCATCCCGAGCCGACGCCATGAGGTTTTTCGGAGTAGGAAGCGAATCCCCAAGAAGGACCCATCACCCAGGCCCTGGCAACTCAGTCCTAGCCTGGCCTTCATGCTAAGGGAGGGCAGACCACTGTGGCCAGTTTAGCCGAAGGGAGCAGCACTGTAATGTCGTCCTTGCCTCGGTAGTGAACCTGCTGCTCCTAGAAAGTAGGAAAGATCTTCAGACAGCTTCCCGAGCAGGGTGTGGTGTAGGCCCGGCTCTCCAGGAGACTGCGCCAGGACGGCCGATAATTCAGCCTGGGCAATTCAGCGGCCGAGAGAGACTCTGTCCCAGAATGAAGCCTCGCAGGCTGGTGTGTAACCCCCAGCCATCCTCCTGCTCAGCCTCTGGGATGTGGGATTACGTTTGTGCTATCACACCCAACAGGCTTTTTTTTTTTTTTGAGACAGGATCTTGCTTTTGTAGTTCAGGCTAGCCCTGAACTCAGCCTTGAACTCACAGTGATCCTGCTGCCTCTGCCTCCTAAGTGTTGGGATTACAGGTGTGAGCCACAATTAGCATTGTGATGTGTGGTACTAATTGCTGATGGGGGGCCCAGAGATTTAGCTCAGTGGTTCGGACACCTACCTTACCTAACTGCTGATGGGCATGAGTCACCACACCTAGCATTGTGGTGTGTGGTTACTGGGGATTGAACACAGGACCTTACCCTTGCCAGGAAGGCACCAGAACCAGAGCTAAATCCCCATCCCTGTATTTGAAGCAAAGTCTTGTGTAGTCCAGACTGGCCCTGAACTCACTGGATCTTCCTGCCTCAGCCTCCCCACTGCAAGTATCATATGACTGCCACAACATTTTTTTCAAAGGACTGCTTGACAATGACCAGAGGAAATCCTCAGGCAAAATAATGAGGAACCTAGTTCCATGGAGATGATGGGTAATTTCTGAGCTGGGTGGCATGGTGCCCACCTGTGATCCCAGCACTCAAGACCTATGGCAGGAGGATCACCAAGAATTAGACAGAGGTCAGCCTGAAAGACACAGCAAGACCTTGTCTAAAAACAAGTAGGAGGCAGGGAGCATGGTTAGAGGCGGCGCTCAGAAGTTAGTCTTAAGCAATTACAGGCAGAGCTGGGTGTGGTGTGCCTGGCTGTACACCCAGCTGTTCAGAGACCAGGACAGGAGCGGTGCGCCAGGCCCAGCCACGGAGAGGTCCACTCTTAGACCCTGACTCAAGAGGAAATATGGGGTGGGGCTGTGGCTCATAGAAAGTCCTGGGCTTCGTCCCCAACACAGGAAAAATAGAGAGAGAGGAAATCAATGCCTCAGGCCTATGTGGTGCCACTTCGGGAACCACAAGGAAACTGTTTTAAAGGTGTTAGTCACTCACGTAAAATGTGACAGATCCAGCTAGTCTAGTGGCACCTACCTGTAATCCCAGCACTCCCGGAGGCTGAGGCAGGAAGATCACAAATTCAAGCACAGAACCTGGGCTATTTTGTGAATTAGTGAGATGCTGTCTCAAAATTAAAAATTAAGGGCCAAGGATTTAGCTCAGTGGTTCCGGTGCCTGTCTTGCAAGCGCGAGGGCCCAGGTTCGATCCCTGGTAACCACATACAATACTGGGTGTGGAGACTCACCCCAGCAGCAATCAGTACCACATACTACAGTGCCAGGAGAGGTGGCTCACGCCTGTAACCCCAGCACTCGAGAAGCAGAGGCAGGAGGATTGCTGTGATGTGAGTTGGAGGCTGAGCTCAGGGCCAGCCTGAACCCAAAGCGAGACCCTATCTCAAAAAAAAAAAAAAAAAAAAAAATTAAGAACTGGCTACCAGGCATAGTGCCACAGGTCTGTAATCTCAGTACATGGGAGGCTAACGCACAAGGATTGCTGCAAGCCTCAAGCCACGTAGGCTCCCCAGAGAGTTCAAGGCCAGCCCAGATACATAGCCAGACCCTTCCTCAAAAACAAAACAAGAGCCAGAGATTTAGCTCAGTGGTTCAGACGTGGCACCTGTCTTGCAAGCACAAGGCCCCTAGTTCCAACCCTGGTAACCACAAGCAACAATGCTGGGCGTGGTGGCTCAGGCCTGTCATCCCAGCACTCGGGAGGCAGAGGCAGGAGGATTGTGATGTGAGTTTGAGGCTGCGCTCAGGGCCAGCCTGAACCACAAAGCGAGACCCTGTCTCAAAAACAAAAACAAACTCCACAAATAGAAAAGGCTGGAGATATAGCTCCACATGACTGAAGATATAGCTCCACGTGACAGCCCCGACCGAGCTCAACCCCCAGAACAGGAGAGGAAAGGGGGGAAGGGGCTCAGGGTGGAGCTCACAGCCCGAGCGGCCTGCTGGATGAGCAGTTGGCCTCACTCTGCGGGGATGGGGACTGCAGTGCAGGGATGGCAGGTGACTTCTGTGTGCGTCACCAACAGTGACGCTGGACAGGACCCAGGAGGGGCCCCAGCAGGGGGGATCCCAACTCTGCCCACCCACAAAGGCCTACTTTTGTTGGCTTAGTTTGTTTTCTGAGATGGTCTCAAAGGGACACCTGGGAGGGGCAGAGGTGTACTGGACAGTGGACAGGAAGGAGGACAGGCACCACGAGTGTGGGGAGCAGGCTCGGCAAGTGCCCACCCGGGGGGGCTGCACCTGGGAATGCTCTGCGGGTTGGGGGTGAATGCGTCAGGCTGTAAAGTGGGGCTCCAGCTGAGGCGGAAGGCTCGGCCACCCACCGTGAGAAGAGGATGCCTCCTTTGCAGGTGAAAGGCCCAGCCCAACCCAGCCTGTCTTTTCAAGATGTAGAAATTCAGGAGTGAGTTTCCCAGGAAGGGACAAGGGCATTGTAACCTTGGGTAATTGTGTCCTGAAGCTGCGGTTTTCCTTAAAAGAACAACTTTACTCTTTATTTTTTTTTTTTTTTTTGAGACAGGGTCTCGCTTTGCAGTTCAGGCTGGCCCTGAGCTCAGCCTCCAACTCACACATCACAGCAATCCTCCTGCCTCTGCCTCCCAAGTGCTGGGATGACAGGCGTGAGCCACCACGTCCAGCACTGTGGTGTGTGGTCCTGACTGATGCTGGGGTGAGTCTCCACTACCGGTATTGTTATTGTGGTTACTGGGGGATCGAACCCGGCCTTTGCGCTTGCAGGACAGGCGCCGGAACCACTGAACATATCCCCGGCCCCTATTTATTTATTTATTTACAGGATCTTGCTATAAGCCCAAACTAGCCTCAGACTCACAGTGATCCTCCTGCCTCAGCCTCCCAAGTCCTTTGGTCACAGGCGTGTGCCGTCACATCCAGCTCTTTTGATTTCTTGTATCTTTATCCTACGTCAAAAGCACATAGGTGTCCATGGGAGGGAACCAGACGGGCATCTGGGCACTGCCATCACCTATCACCAAGTCTGGGCATAAGGTCTGGGTCAGGAGAATCCGAGGCCCACAGAAAAGCTTGGGAGGTTAACCTTCTAGGGCCTCTCGGATGTCTGTCCCTCCCTAGCGCCCCCCTGGCCCGGAAACTCCACTTAGGCATGACAATGTCACACAGCAGACAGGCTGCTTTTGTAATTCAGGCTGGCGCTCCTGCCTCAGCCTCCCAGGGCTGGGATTACGGGTCTCCACCTCAGCAGCTTCTAACCTGTCGGTCTATTTCCTCCTCTGTAAATGGGGCTCACTGCCTTCCGGCCCCCTGAGGGTTAAGGAATGAGAGGCAGTACAGAGTGGGGGCGGCCTGTCCCGACCCCCGCACGGCACCCCTGGCGTCGCTTAGGGTGGTCGGTGCTGGGCGGCTGCAGTTTCAACTGTCCCCACCTAAGAAAGCGCCAGGCGGAGGGCAGCAGGAGCCCGGTGGGGTCCCCCGTCCTAGGGTCATTTAAACGCAGAGCTTTGGGGATGTAGCTCAGGGGCGGTGTGCCTGCCTCCCAAGCTCACAGTCCTGAGTTCGAGCCCCAGTACCAAATAAACAAATAAATAAATGCACAGAGCGCGGCAGATCCTGGCAGGATCGTCCAGGCGGGCTCACGGGGGACACACCAGTGACCTCAGCACTCGGGGGTGTTGGGTCCAGAAATCTCCACCCCGTTACAAAGGCACTTTATTGACACGGCAGGCATGCTGCGTCTGCTGAGCAAAGTCGGGGACCCCGGATGGGGCAGGCTTGTCTCTTTTGTAGTACCGGCAGACCACATGGGTTTCCTTCCCCTCCCCTCCCCCTTTCCCGTTCCTGTGCATCCCTTTCTCGAGACCAACAGGAGATAGGACAAGGTCAGGAGATAGGACAGGGTGGGGCAGGGGGTAACAAGGTCGGGGCTAGGTGGACAAGGTCGCTGTGGCTTTTACTTGGGACGGACAGCAAATAACAGAATGGAGGCTGGGCTTCAAGATGGAGTCCCGTAGGCCCTTCGGGGGCAGAGGCGAGAGGATCACCGAGTTAAAGGCCATGCTGACTGCACAGCCAGACCTCTCAAAACACCAAACACCAGCTCAAAGCCTGGCTCCATGGGGCCTTTGCTCTGAGCTGCATCCCAGCCTTTGTTTCGTTTTGTTGGGACAAGCCTTGTGAAAGGCCAGGTGGCGCCGGAGCTTGCAGTCTTCCTGCCCCATCTTCTGTGAAGAGCGGCACTGCAGGTTTAGGCCACCATACGACCTGGGCCTTTAAAAATATGTGTGCAGAAACCAAGAAAATGTCCGTTTGTCCCTCAAATTCTAGTCAGCCATTGAGCAGAGAGGCAGGAGATGAGGAACGGTTTCCTCAAACCTTAGCGTGAGGGTTTAAAATTACCAAGGAGAACACACAGGCAGGCAGGCAATTCTCAACATCTTCAATTAGGGTTTCCCAGAACTGGGTGTGGTGCAGCCTGTGACCCGCCTCACCTACTCAGGAGGCCGAGGCAGGAAGACCCCACTCAAGGCCAGGCTAGGCCACAGAGCGAGACAGTCCTGTTACACACGTGCGCGCACACATGCGCAGGTCCCCGTGCCACAGCTCCTCACGGCGGCAGCCCCAGCCGGCGGCCCGGAGAGCGACCCGGCTCCCCGGGCGGCCTTCCAGACGCCGGCTGGCTCCTGCCCCGAAGGGCGGGTCCGGACTGGCCGGCCGCCGGGCGGTTCCAGCCCGCCGAGTCTGCCCTGCTCCGGCCGCAGCCCGGCGGGCCAGGCCAGCGCCCTCACCGGGAGCGGGTGGTGGAGGCCCGGCCGGCCGGCTCGGCGGGGCTAGGACGGGCCTTCACGGCGACCTGCGCCCGCTCCTCCCGCTGAGTGCCCGGCACAAGCGGGCGGCCCGGCCGTGCGGAGGCGGGAGGCTGTGGTCCCTGCGTGGCTGGGGCTGGGTGGGCACCCTGCAGGCCGGGCTGGCGCTGTGCGGCGCAGCTCCATCCCCCGGGGGCACACAGCCAGGCTGGAAATAAGAAGGGGCTCGGGACGCGCTCAGCGGGGGGACCTTGGCCCAACACCAGCACCCCCCAAGCGTGGGCCGCTCTCCGCGTGCCTAGTCCCCCTGGCACGGGGCGGGGCGCTCCAGCACGCCTGGGTACAGCCTGGCGCGCCCCGCCAGCCCGGTCGGTCCCCAGCTTGCCCCACGGCGGCGCCGCAACCGGCGGGGACCCTGGGCTGCAGGACGAAGGGCTTGTGGAGAAGGGGAGATGGGGTTCCCCTGCTAAGGCACGCAGAGAACCGCACTCAGCGTTTTCAGTTTTTCCAACGCTGCGGATGGAGCCCGGGCCCTCGCTCACAGACGCGGGCCTGGCCCTCAGCCGCACTCCCATCCGTTCTGCCTGTTTTTGATGTTGACCGTTTATATGCATTTTAATGAATTAAATACTGGGCCAGGGATTTAGGTCAGTGGTTCTTGCGTCTGCCTGGTGTCCAGTGTGGTGGCTCATGCCTGTAACCCCAGCACTCGGCACTCCGGAGGTGGAGGCCGAGGAGGATTACTGAGTTTAAGGCTGAGGTCAGGACCAGCCTGAACTACAAAGGGAGGCCAAGTCACAAAAAAAAAAAAAAGGAAATATTCACAAGACAGTGAACATATGTACACATGTAGCCACTGGTGGTGACACAGCACTGTGGCCGAGGCGGGAGGCTCTCAAATTGGAGCCCAGCCTGGGCAACTCTGCGACTTAGTGAGACCTTGTGTCAAAATAAAAAATACGGAAAAAGGACTGGGCATACAGCACAGCGTGAAGACTCCGGGTTCAGCCTCCAAGATTACAGTCAAAAAACGTACAGGTGGGCCGGGGAGTTAACTCAGTGGTTCCGGCGCCTGTCTCGCAAGCACAAGGGCCCGGGTTCGACTCCCCGGTAACCACATAACAATACTGGGCGTGGAGACTCACACCCAGCAGCAACCAGTACCACAGACCACAGTGCCGGGCGTGGTGGCTCACGCCTGTCATCCCAGCACTCCGGAGGCAGAGGCAGGAGGATTGCTGTGATGTGAGTTTGAGGCTGAGCTCAGGGCCAGCCTAAACCACAAAGCGAGACCCTGTCTCAAAAAAACCTAAAAAAAAAAAAAAAAAAAAAAACGTACAGGTATAGAAAAAGTCCCGGTGAGGTGTGGGACACTGCCGGCCCGGGGAGATTTCCCATCAGACCTAGCTGATACTGGATTAAAGACTTGATTTGGTTTTTAGTGAGGTTGCTGGCAAGGAATCGTGTATACCCTGGTGCTTGGGCAGCATTTCCTACCCCAGGAGACCGTGCGGAGGGCGGCAGGGACAGCCCGTCATTCTGCAGAGGGCCGAGGGCTGGGAACATCAAGGAGAGGTGGAAAACTGCGGTCTCCACGTTGCAACCCCGGGCAGCATGTAAAGCACCATATGGAAGCTTCCAGAATACAGCGCTGGGCGCACACTGGCAGCCAGGAGGGGACGCGGCATCTGTGCCCAGAACTAGTCCCCGGCAGCACTGCTGGCTGGCCCTATCCCAGCTCCGCTCCCCACCTACCTGCTTCCTGACTATTCAGACTTCCGGCCACTCGGATTTACAATTCTTTTCAGCACAGCTCCGTGCATCTGGTTTGCAGAGTGTATAAGTCTCTTGGGGGGGGGGGCTTGCTACCCTTTGTTTATATAGCAGTGTTAAGTTTGTACTATACAGTGCTGTAGTTTTATGATCTCTTACACACCACGGTACTAAGAGTCACACAAATAAAAGTAAAGTCTTCAAGCTGGAGTGTCTTTTGACCCTTTCTTTGTTCTGAATATGCAATACACATACTACAGACAATTCCTCATTTATCAACCAATTTAAGGAAGGGCCCTGTCACAGGAACAGTGGAACAGGGCTGTTAAATGAGCAGTGATGTGTGTAACAGAAATTAACGTGAAGCCTGGAACGGTGGATCTTCCCTGTGATCCCAGCACTTACGAGGCTGAGGAAAAAGGACTGCTTCGAGACTGAGATTCGAACAGCCTAAGTAGTGAGTTCAAGGCCAGCCTGGACTACCTCATGAGAACTTGTCTCAAAATAATAAATTAAACCAGGCATGGTGGTGGACACCTATAACCAAGCACTTAGGAGGCTGAGGCAGGAGGATTGCCAGGAGTTGGAGGCCAGCCTTATTCAAACAGTGAGATCCTATCTAAAAAAAAAAAAAGAAAGAAAGAAAATTAAGAAACACAACATGTATCCCAAAACTACTGGGGCTCAGTACCACTCATCCTTCCCTGCACCCAGGCCAGGACCCAGCCAGGACTTACGCTTCTCCACCTTTTCCAGTAGGACGGCTGAGTGACTTGGCAAAGAGCTTTCTTCTAGAAAATCAGGACAGTGCCATGACCTGGCACGTGTTTCCAGTGGCAGGAACGTTTCTGATATTGTAGGAGGTCTCGAGAATGTATGTTAGGAATTTTGATTCCACGGTTCAAAGAGGATCCAGATAACTGGGACCTGAAATCACAGCCACCTTCTGCTTCTTAAGAGAAAAGATTCTCAGGGTGTTTTCGAGGTGATGAAGTCAGAGCAGACCAGGTAGCTGGTTGACTCTCTTGGAAAAATGAACTTGGTTTGGGCCGGGGATTTAGCTCAGTGGTTCCGGCGCCTGTCTTGCAAGCGCAAGGACCCGGGTTCGATCCCCGGTAACCACATACCTATACTGGGTGTGGAGACTCACCCCAGCGGCAACCAGTACCACATACCACAGTGCCGGGCGTGGTGACTCACGCCTGTCATCCCAGCACTCGGGAGGCAGAGGCAGGAGGATTGCTGTGATGTGAGTTGGAGGCTGAGCTCAGGGCCAGCCTGAACCACAAAGTGAGACCCTGTCTCAAAAAACCTAAAAAAAAAAAAAAAAAAAAGAACTTGGTTTGTACTCCAGTGAACTGATCAGGCAGGCTGCTTTCCATGAATAAACTAAAAAAATGGGCTAAGGAGGGTTCTGACGGCCAGGTGAGCCCACAGGTGTCACTGTCAGAGGCCTGGTGGGTCGGCAGCACTTTCTCCTTTTTCGGATTTTTGTGATATGGTCTCTATGCAGTTCAGGGTGGCCTTGAGTTCAACTGTGGGGCCCAGGCTGGCTTAGGTCCACCCTCCTGCCTCTGCCTCCCAAGTACTGGTGAACTGGGAAATAGTTTCTCCTGTTAACTGGCAGGCAGATGGGCAGCTCCTCTTCCCTCTTCTTTAGAGCCCTGAGCTTCTTCAGATAACACAGGAATGTCTTTGTCTCCAAATGAGCTGCAGAAAAAAACCCCAGGCTATATAAAGATGCTGAGATTGATGAAACCTTCCGACCAATTAACCTGTATTGTTTGGAACAGAAAAGTAGTAAGACCCAGATGCTGTATTCTCCAGCTCTCCCGTAGCCCCTTCCCCAATTACGTAAGTGTATGTTCCTTGTGCCTAAATCTCATATCTCATATCTATAACTGCATCTCCTCTCCTTGTCTATTTAGAACACTGCTTTGGTTGGGGAGGGACTAACCACTTTGGAAGGAATTTCAGGTTGTTCTGGCCAGTAAGAAATACTTTGCCTCCAAAACTCCTGAGCGCGTCTTCCATTTTCCCGGACTGGTTCGATTTTGTGCTGCTTCACTGGAATTACAGGTGTGTACATCAGGGTCCCCAGTGTTAAAATGTTAAAAAAACCGTTTACTGCTTCTTGCTTTTAGCAAATATCCCTTTTTTTCCTAGTACCAGAGATCAAACTCAGGACTTTGCACTTGACAGACTTAGTGCCACTGAGCTACTGCATTCCCGGTCCTGCAAATGTCTCTTTAACAGAAATTTCTACTTGTTCTTTTGGCATCTCAACACCCGCCGTCGGTCTTAAAACACCAAGCTGAGTCCCAGGGCGGTATGGTGAGCGGAGCCCGCTCCTGTTCTCCGGGTGGGAAGGTGCCTGCAGCCCGCGCCTCGGGACTTCCCGGGCCCGAGCGCCACGAGGGCTAGCAACGGGTAATGGAGACGCTGCCCGCCAGCACGCTCTGCGCCTGCGCCGCGCGCTGACCCCAGGCCGTTACGGCCGTTGAGAGAGGAACGGAAGGGGCGGGGCAAGAGCACACCGCAAGGCCCCGCCCACGCCCAGGCGCGGTTGCGGCGAGCCGGGCTCCGGCCCGAAATTCCGCTCCAGGCCGCTCCCGACCACGATCCGCAGCGCAGGCGTCGTCCGCGCTCCGTACTTTCCCTCCAGCCCTTTGTGTCCCTAGCGCTTCGGACAGACCGCGCGCAGCGCCGTGCGCCTGCGCTGGAGCGGGAGAAACCCGGCGGGAGCCGCCAGCGGGCGTGGCTCTAGCCCGCCCCGCCCTCGCCCGCCATTTCGCGCTCCTGCGTGTTGCCCGGGCCCGTGTGATGGACGCCCGGAAGCTGGGCAACAAAGGCCGCCTCGCCGGGCTCCGTGGCCTTCCGGGTTTTTCTGATGCCTGGGGCACGAAATGGCGCCCGAGGCCGCGGCGGCATCTGAGCGTCGGGCGAGTGCGCGACTCGGCCTCGTCTCCACGCCCGGTGTGCACGGCCTCGAGGTGTGGAGCCCTGGGCGCGCTTCTCCGCGTGCGCGGCGTCGCAGCTGCTCCTGAGGCGCACGCGCAGTCGGCCCGCTCTGCCCGCTCGCGAGCCGTGGGAGTCCACGCAGGCTGTGAGCGCGCCGCACGTGTTTCCGCCCCCGCAGCTGCACGTGCATGGGCGCATGCGTTGGCGAGCCCGGTTCCCACGGCCGGGGAGTCGTGCAGACCCTACACCTCCCGCCCCCCGTGCGTCCCTAACGTTCCTTCTTTTCTCCCCGCGATCTGGCTGGGGCTGTAGCCTGACCTCTGCCGGGGAACACGCTAAAGTGACCTGGACCCACGCCCGTGGGGAGCCAGTGAGAAACCGCGCGGGTCGCGGTCCAGCCAGGTTCGCAACCCGGAGAGGCAGCAGCACGAGCTGCGGTGCCTACAGCAGGCAGCGCGGGCTCCGGCGGACTTAGCTCACCGGTTTGACGAGGGGGAGGGGCCGGTCCTAGGCCGACAGCTCAGCGGGCCCCTGGGGCGACCGCCTGGAGCCGGGGAGTCCCGGGGGATCCAGAGCTCCTCACACCTGCAGCCCCTGCTTCTCACATAGGTTTCCGAGCCCGCATGGACTCAAGTTCGAATGGTCATGGTCGTGGCTTTTCACTTTTGCTAAGTAGTCCTAGGGACAAGCTTTTGTCCGTTTCTTGTTTTTATTTCTTGTGCTAGGGTCCAACCCAGGACTCCCACTGGACCACTGAGAATCACCTAACTCCTATAGATTGATGTAGGGTATGAAAATTACTAGCCAGGTCTGTTGGCACATACCTGTGACTCTTAACACTCTTCAAGAGGCTGAGGCCGGGTGATCACAAAATTGAGCTTCGCATGAGAAACTTTAACAAAACCCTGTCTCAATATCAGGGTGGGGTGTTGTGGCTCAGTGCAAAGGCCTTGGGTTCAACCTTGTAGGAAATAAATCTGTCTCCTTCCAGGCTTGGTGGTACATATCTATAATCCCGATACTCTGGAAGGCTAAGGCAAGAGGATTATAAATTTGAGCCCTGGGCCAGGGATTTAGCTCAAGTGGTACCACACCTACCTTGCAAGTGACAAGGGCCTATATTTGATTCTGGGTAGTGCAAAAATAAAATTGAAATAGAGGCCGGGATTTAGCTCAGTGGTTCTGGCGCCTGCCTTGCAAGTACAAGGACCCGGGTTCGCTCCCCAGTAACCACATAACAATCCTGGGTGTGGAGACTCACGCCCAGCAGCAACCAGTACCACATACCACAGTGCCGGGCGTGGTGGCTCACGCCTGTCATCCCAGCACTCGGGAGGCAGAGGCAGGAGAATTGCTGTGATGTGAGTTTGAGGCTGAGCTCAGGGCCAGCCTGAACCACGGAGTGAGACCCTGTCTCAAAAAATAAATAAATAAAATAAAATTGAAATAAACTTGAGCCCAGCCTGAGCAACTTTGGTGATTTGGTGAGACTTTTGTCTCAGCAAATTTTAAAAAGGGCTCCTGGGTATGCAGCTGAGTGCAATCGCCCTGGAATCACTCCTCATTGCTAGTGAAATAAGTACATATTTAAAAATCCAGCTCAGAGGCCCGTGATTTAGCTCAGTGGTTACATCCTTGGCCAACAAGCACAAGGACCTGAGTTTGATCCCCATTAACACTTACCACACTGCCGGGCATGGTGGCTCACGCCTGTAATCCCAGCACTCGGGAGGCAGAGGCAGGAGTATTGCTGTGAATTCGGGACCAGCCTGAACTAAAAGTGAGACCCTGTTTCCAAATAAAAAACAAAAATGTACCTTAGCTAGGTGTGTTCCTGTAGTCCCATTGGTGGGAGGCTGAGGCAGGAGGATCACTTCAGCCCAAGGATTAAAGACCAGCCTGGGAAGTGTGGCAAGAGTCCATCTCAAAAAAACCCCAACATCTCAAAGGTTTCTCTCTTCCCGCGGCAGCCCACTCCACAGCCTGGCACCATGGCATCCTGCCTTGTCTGAACAAGTCTCAAGAGGAAGAATGAGCTGGTCGTGGTGGGGTATGTCTGTCATCCAGTAGTTGGGAGGCTGAGGCAGGAGGATTGCCACAAGTTGGAGGACAGCCTGGGCTACACAGTGTGTTCAAGACCATCTTACATTAAGAGCAAGACCCTGTCTGAAAAAACAAAACCAAAAAAAGAGAATGAACACCCCACGGACAGCCCGTGGATGCCACCCCATCTCTACCTGAGATGGAGACTTCTGTCTCCCAAAGGGTTTTTGTGTGTTTGGGGACAGGGGACGTCCCTTCTGCAGGGTCCCCACCGGCCCGGCCTTCCTCTCCGGGTCCCCACATTCTGGGCTGCCGGCTGGGGCCCTGCCAGAGAGGGTGGTGGATGTGTGTCACCCAGCTGTCCCTCAAGGTGGGAAATCCTTAATTTTCAGTATGGCTGGGCAGCCCTGGCAACGCCTCCCAGCCAGCTGGGATCCCAGGTCACTCAGGAAATCGGGCCTGAAGCAGGACCTGCGGGTGCCCAGCCAGAGCTCAGTGGCACTGGCGGTGCCCCTCCTGCCCCTGAGCGCCTAGCACCTGGCCCTGTCACCTCCAGCGCCTGGGCTGGCGCCATGTCAGGAAGCAGCTGGCAGGGCCTTCTCTGTCCCCCGAGAGCCACAGGAGCCCAGAGGGGACACTTGGCAGGCCCTGCCCGCCAGAGCGCCACCCCGAAGGGGGAGGGGTCCCTTGCAGTTTGCAGTGGGAACAGCAGTGAGAAAGGCTGCTTCCCGGGGACTGTGTGGAGAGGGCTGCATGGCAGCTCCTCCCCAGGTGCGCCCTTCCCAGCGGGGCCTTCAGGACTCCCTGCGCGCCCCCCTGCCAGGCGGCCCCGGGGGACAGCAGGCCAGCCCACCCACTTCCTGTCTGGCGGGCCACCCCAGCCGGGCCTCAGGGCGGCGCCTCCTGGGTCCAGCCGGCCTGGGGGAGGTGGCCTGGGCGGGGACTGAGGCCGCTCGGCCCGAGCCGCTTCTGGACACAAACATTTCCTTATGTGGAGGCCCGGAGGCCCGGGCGTCAGCGGGGTCCGCCGGGCACAGGACACACCCCGGTGGTCACGGCGACTCCGGCTTGAGCAAGGCCTCCCCGTGGGGATGGCAAAGGCCCCTGCCCTGCCCGCTGTCCCCAAGGGAGGAGTGCCTGCCTGGCCAAGGCCCCCACCCCCTGCCGCACGGTCCCTTCGTGGAGGTCCCCAAAGTCGGGCCGAGAGGAGACTCCGGCCTGGCAGGAAGGTCGAGGGGCGGCAAGGCCCAGTTTCCACACTCGGGAGCTATATTTGGCCCTGGGGGTGAGAGGGTGACTCACGGGGTGGCTCCGGGAGGGGAAGTGGAGGAGCGGTGTGACTGGAAGTTTGTTTCTGTCCCAAGCCGCCTGCAGGTCCCAGGCCGCCGGTGTGTTTGTTTTGGCCGTTCTGGAGGTGGAACCCAGAAGCCGCCTCTCCTTTTTCTTTTTTTTGAGACAGGGTCTTGGCGAATGATGCTTGCTAGGCTCAAACCTGAAATCCTCTGGCCTTGGGCTCCCAGAACGCTGCGCGCACCTGGCTCCATCCTCCCGGGCCTAGGTCAGGGGACTGGGGTCCTCTGCCCAGGGTCACAGGCCGCCCGCAACCTGCCGGTCCACCTGCAGCTGCTCACGGAAGGCACCGCGGGCTGGGATTTGTTGCCTGTGTTTGTGGGGATGAGGGTGAAGTCTGAAAAGAGGTGGGAGAGGAAAAAAAACGGTAGAAATTACAAAAAAATCAAAGTTTTAAAAACTATACTTTTTGAAAAATAAAAAACTACTTTTGGGCCAATTATGTAGATCAGTGGTGCTGTGCCTGCCTGGTAACTGTAAGGTCCTGAATTCAGTTCTCCATACCAAAAAAAAAAAAAAAGAAAAACTCTTTCAGGTGTGGTGCTGCATGCCTGTAATCCTAGCACTTGAGAGGCTGAGGCAGAACAATTCCTGCTGTGAGTTTAGGGTTAGTCTGAACTACATATTGAGGACCCTGTCTCAAAAAAACAAGCAAGCTGGGTGTGGTGACTCATGCCTGAAATCCCAGCACTTGGGTGGCAGAGGCAGGAGGATTGCCCTGAGTTCGAGGCTGGCCTGGGCTACACAGTGAGTTCAGGGCTGGCCTGAACTAGAAAGTGAGAGCCTGTCTCAAAAAACTAAAAAACCCCCAAACAAACAACTACTGTGGGTTTTAGGGATCCCTTTCTACACTGGAGCCAGGTCTGAGGACCATGAGGAGGACACACAGACCTGGGCGTCCCCCAGCCAGACAATGGCCCCGATGTGGCATCAGGAGGGGTCTGGCGGGCGTCCACCCCTTCGCTGCCTGCTGGAAGCGGAAGCCCCGACCTACAGCCCCAGTGTCCTCAGCAGGAGCCTCACCGCCCGCACAGAACGGAAGTCTGCCCTCAGGTCCACACCCTGCGCTTTCTGTGTGGCCAGAGCTGGGGCTCCCCGGGCCGCGTTCCGTGAATGCACCAGCAGGGTGGAGACGGAGGGGCCGACAGCGGGCGGGTCCCCAGTGCCCAGAAACACTCCCCCTGTCACCCTCTGCCTTTCATCTGCTGCTGCACTGGATTGCAAATGGCCTTTCTTTCCTCTTGAGACAAAGTCTCACTATGCAGCCCAGGCTGGCCTGAAACTCCAGGGTGATCTTCCTGCCTCAGCCTCCAGTGCTGGGATCACACTGTGGCCACCACAGCACCCCCGGTTGAGCGAGCGCGGGGAGAGAAGGTACAGACCAGAGCCCGGGCGTGGACTGCGCCCCAGGACAGCCACGCCTAGGTGCCCTCAAGCGCCCACGACCTGGCCTGCCTCGCCTCTCCTCCCGCCCTGGCCCTGGCCCTGCCCCTCTCCCCGCTCCGTGGCCGCTTGTGCCACCAGCCAGCCCGAGAGAGGCCTTTCTGCCTCTGGCTTCGGGGCCAGGGCTGGGCTCCTCGCGCCCTGCAAGGAAACCCGGGGAGAGAGAAGCCTGCCCGGGCCCTGGGGCGCCCTAGCGCCTTCTCAGCTCCCCGCCCACCAAGTGTGAAGAGGAGCCCGCCCAGGCCAGCTGTCTGCTCTTCAGCAGTCGCCACAGAACCTCAGTGCTCCCCAGAGTGGGCTCTGCAGGGACAGGGGGCCCCGGCAGGCTGCGCAGGGCAAGCCTCAGTTGGACCCTAAGAGCTCCAGGGGTCCCACATCCAGCAGGGGCGGCGCTCTCCTGGGCAGGTCCTCCATCTGCCATCGGAGGCATCCTGAGCGGCCCGGCCTGGCAGTTTCTTTTCTTTTTTTTTTCCGGAGACCAGGTCACGTGTAGGACAGACTGGCCTTGAATTCTCAGCAGTCTCCCTGCCTCAGCCTCCCGGGCTTAGGATCACCCTGGTCGCTCTCTTTTCTCTTCACCCTTGGCAATTTCAAAGGCCCTACAGAAGTCTTACCAAGGCGTCTCCCTCTCCTGAGGGTGCCCCGTTTCTGCCGGTCCCTGCACACCCTCCCCAGCTGTTCCAGGGAGGCCCCGGACTCCGGCCTCTCCAGCTCTGCTCCTGCCCCAGGGGCGGCCGGCTCCCACGTAAAGCCCCACATTGGCTCCTTCCGGCCAGCACTGAACCAAGCAAGTCCCTCTCATGTTACTTTTGCAACTTCCTGCCCTGGAACTTGAAGTCCTCCTGCCTCAGCCTTCTGGGTATTGTGATCTTCCGCACTGCGCAGGCCTCCTCTCCTGTTAACATCAGGTGCTGGGGCCCACAGGCCTCCCAGCCCGGTCCTCACGCCACCCCTCTTGCAGATGCCCACGCCACGTCCCTTCATTCCTCAGCACCATGTGCGATGCTCCACGTGTGCCCAGGTCCTTCCGTCCTGGGGGGCAGTGCTGCTGTTCTCTCTCTCACAATGGCAGGGTCGGGGAGACTGGAGACACCCTGTGTTCCAAGATGCCTTTCGAGGTGGCCCTGGGCACATTCCTTTTCCCTCTCTGCCTCTGGACCTCGGCAGTAAAGGGACCCTGGGTCAGGTGGGCGTGATGCTGCACATCACCAATCCCAACACTCAGGAGGCTGAGGCAGGAGGATCACTGCAAGTGCAAGCTCAGTTTGGCCTACATAGCAAGACTCAAAAACATAAAAAAAATTAGTTTGAGAAGAAGGGTCCCGTGGGCTGGATATATAACTCAGTGCTTCCGCTGTTGGCCTGGCAAGAGAGTGGTCCTGAGTTCAATTCCCAGTAACCACGTGACTCATGTATGTAATCCCAGCACTCGGGAGGCAGCAGCAGGATTGCTGTGAGTTTGAGGCTGGCCTGGGCTACACAGTTCAGGGCCAGCCTGAAAAAAGAGTGAGACCTATCTCAAAAAAAAAAAAAAGGGCCCCAGGTCCTGAACAGATCTGGCACAGAGCAGCTGGGAGGGGCTTTGCTGCTGGGCCAGGGCAGTTTTCCTGGATGCTTTACTGGGCTTCAGCCTCGGGGGCTGGTTTAGGGTCCTGTGACCCCCAGGGCGTCACTCTTCTCGGCTGGCATGGCACCCCACATTCCCTCAGACCCTCCAGCCACAGCCCACCCTGGGAATCTCCATCAGGAACCGGTCCAGGGCTGGCAGCCTCTGCTGACTCTGGGCCTGGCGGCTGAAGTTGGGGACTCCCCTGCCCTCAAACACAGGGCACTCTGACAGAGGGTGCAGAGGGCTCCCCCAGGTGGCCAAATATACCCAGGCGGAGGGTGGGGAGCTCAGCAAGGGGGGTCTGACCCGGCGTCCCGTCTGGGGCTTGGAAAGCCGGGTTTCTGGGTGTGTACCCGGCTTGCACAGAGCACCTGACGTGGGGAGTGTCCTCCCACCTCCCAGGAGACTGCTGGCTGAGGCCTGGAGCCACGTGGAGCCACTGCCATGAGCCGCACATGGTGGCACGCCGAGGATCCCAGCATGTGGGAGGCTGAGGCAGGAGGATCAATCACCTTGAATTTGAGGCCAGCCTGGGCTACATAGTGAGATGCTGTTTTGGGGTGGTTTTTTTTTTTTTTTAGACAGAGTCTCTCTGTAGTTCAGGCTAGCACTGAACTCGCTACGTAGCCCAGGCTAGTCTTGAACTCTCAGCAATCCTCCTGCCTCTGCCTCCTGAATGCTGGGATTACAGGCGTGAGCTACCATGCCCCGCATTGTGGTGTGGGTAATGGGGACCAAACTCTGGGACCTTGTGCTTGCTAGGCAGACACTGGAACCACTGAGCAAAATCCCTGTCCCGACCCTGTTTTAACAAACAACACCCACTCCCCTACCAAAAATACCCACTATGGGTCCTGGGTCACAGGACAGAGATGCCCTGGACCAGAGGCCCAAGGGGAAGCAAACACCTAATCACTGAGCATGCTCCTTGCAGGCACTATGCCTTTGCTTCTCAGCCTAGGAGGCAGGGCATCCCCATTGGGCAGATGAGGAAACTGAGGCTCCCAAGACTGGTCCTGTGTTCAAAATGCCACTGCGAGGGGACTGTGAACTTGAACTCAGATCCGCCCGGTCCCGTGTACTTGCTCTCCGCCCTGCCTGCGCAGGCCCAAGAAAACAAGGGCATGATGACAAGGACTTGGGGATGCGGCTCACCGAGGAGGGCGTGCGACTTCTCAGCCAGGGCCAGGACAGGACAGTGGGTGTCTCACAGGGAGGAGAAATGATGACAGGCAGGTCGCACTGGCACCGGACACACCCAGGCGACAGGGACAGGAGAAACCCCTCCCTCCAGGCTGGCCGCACCTGCCGCCTCCACACGGGTGTGTGGACTCCGGGCGGGGTCTGCCAGGTTCCGGGTACCTGGACACCACCAAGCCGGGCAGTGACAGGCTGCAGCCTTCCCAGCCCGGGCTCAGATTCCCGGTGACCGCGGCGCACGGTGGGGACGGCCGGGAGAGGGGCTCTGGGACACACGGCCCCACCCACACAGACATCGCCGGGGGACAGAACCCGCCGCCGCCATCTGCTCTGCGCGGAGGGCGGCACGGCATGGGGCCACCGAACGACGGCCCGGCGCACACTCGGCGCCTGCGGGCGGCGCAGCACGCACGTGTGAAACACGCACAGCCTGGGAAGTTCTCGAGAAGCACGGAAGCAGGCAGAGCTCGCGGGGAGCCGGAAACCCTCCTGCCCGGCTCTGGGGAGGCCGCCGCCAGCCCTCCCGTGCCCCCCCCCCCCGCCCTGGGCTCCGGCCGCGGCGCGCACGGCGAACGGAAGGGGGCGCGTGCGCACCGGCTAAGCCTGCAGTCCCGCTTTCAAAGCCTCGTTCATTCATTTCTACCGGTGTCAAGCGCCCATTTTGTGGACTGCGGAGGGGAAAGGCGGTTGGAGCGGGGGAGAGGGGTCTGCCTGCAGTCCGGCGGGGCTGGAGGTCCTGGCAGGGGTGCTGGCTATCCACGGCGTGGGCATGGGCCTGCGGCTGTGCCCGTCGCCCCCTCCCTGTGGCAGGGGTCTTAAAGGGGTGGGCGGGTTGCGTCAGCAAGGAGTGGTTCGAGTGTGGCCTCAAGTACACCTGCTGTAGCCGACCCCGGGAGTCCCCGCAGGCGAATCCGGGCACTGGGCAGAGGAGGGGCAAGGCGGGCGGCAGCACGGTGGGCCAGCCTGGCGGCAGGGGATTCGGTGTGGCTGGAGCGAGGGCAGACCTCAGAAACATTACCGAGGCGAGCTGGGGGGTCCCGGGGACAGACCGGCGCTCCTCGGAGGCAGAGGTCCGGGACGAGGACCAGCGTGCAGGCTGTGCGAGTCCCGGACCTGCCTTCCGCCCTCGCTGAAGATGGAGACCCAAACCGAGCCTCCTTGCCCCTTACCAGGGGCGCCTAGGTACCAAGAGGGCCAGAACCCCAGACTCTGGCTCCCTTCTGCTCGGGCATCCGCGGGGATGGGCCCTGCGCTCCCGCAGCCACTGGGCACCCCTACCCGGCTGACGACCAGAGGTGGCTGCCCCCTGGCACCTGGCGGTGCCGACGCCATGCACACGTGCACCCGCGCGCGCGCGCGCAGAGGACTCTCGACGCCCGCTCCCCCGTGAGCTCCGTCGGTGCTCACAGCCCCAGGTCCCACCTCCGCGGGCGCCGGGTCTGGACCAGCCCGGATTTCTGCTGCGGCCGTGGGCCCCCTCCCCGCCCACCGCACCTCCCCGTGGTGGCCCTCCCGGGAGAGGCGGACATTTGTCCTTGCGGATGAGGATTCTGGTGCGAGGGCAGGGGTGGGGCTGCGCGAAGCCTGGCTCAGCGCCGCCCGCCCCACCCGGCTTCTCGGCCCACAGGGGCACTGGAGCAGGAGGGTTTGCCGGAAGGCCGGCCCAGGCTCCTGCAGGGCGGGGCGAGCGGAACAAAGAGGGCGCCGCACACCTGGTGGCCCGCGGCCCGCCAGCCCGGATTCAAAGCGGAGCGGCGGCTGCGATTGGCGGCCCAGCCCGAGCCCCTCCCCTGCCTCCCCGGCGGCTGGGAGACCGGGACGGAGCGGGAAAGCCCCTCTCTCGCCTTGGCCCAGGCTGCGGAGAGCTCGGGTAACTCTTTCTGGTGTCCCCAACTGCACAGGGGCCTTGCCCGGTGCTCTGGCATCGCCACCGGCCCCATGGCGCTCGAGGCTGCTGGGCTCCGGACATCCAGTCACCCTCCCTTCACGCCCTGGACTCCTCCACTGACTGCTCTGCCTCGACCCCGAGCACTCTCGGGTGTCCTTTGTCCTGACCCTCGCCCAGCCCAGCCACTACCCTGGGAGAGCTTCCTGGACCCTCGCCCCTGTCACGTGGGCACCCTGGCCCTCTAGGCCTGTCTGGTCTCCCCACGAGGGTGGCGACGCCTCCTGCCTGAGCCTCGGGACCCTGCGCGCAGCTGGGCCGTGGGAGCTCGGGGGCGGGGTGGCAGGCTGCGGGGAGCGGCGGGGGGCTCTCCGGACCAAGGACGCAGGGCGATAGCAGGAGCCCAGGCCGCCACGCCGGGGCGCAGAGGTCGCTGAGCCAGCCTAACCCGGCCTCTGGTTTGGCTCGCGAGAGGCGGGGCGGGGCGGCCCACGGCCAATCAGGGCTCGGCGCGGCCCCCCAGGCTGCCAATCGCCGCCTGGCCGCCCCGCCCGCTGCGTCCATTGTTCGCGCTGCTCCCCGGCGGCTGCGGACCCGACCTTTCAACTTCCGGCGCCCCTGCACCCGTCTGTAGCAATGCTTACGCGTGGTCATGCATACTCTTGTGCCCGTGGACGCCGGACGGGGCCCTGAAAGACGGGGGCCTGTGGCCTAAGCCGCAGAAGGTCTCTGAGGTGGACCGTGGTTCAGCCAGTACCCTCATCTCGCGGGATCGCGGAGCCTCGGGCTCATCCTGTGCCAGTCTGGAGTCCCCAGCGCTGCCCCGGGGTCTCACCACCCGTCTCGAAGGGGGTATCCCTTCATAGTGCCAGGAGGGCACTAGCATGGTGGCTCGCGGTGGGGAGTTCAGCCGAACGCTGGGGAAGGTGCAGCCCTCACTGATTTGGAGCCTCAGTTTTCTTATCTGTGAAATGGGGGCAATTACAGTGTTAGTATCAATTTTTTGTTTCTTTGTTTTGAGACAAGATGTTCTCTTAGTGATCCTCTGCTTCGGCCTCCCGAGTGTCGGGATTATAGCTGCACCACCATACCCAGCTTGGTGTCACTATCCCTGATCATTCCTGGGTTCAGGCTTGTAACGTTCAGAAAGCTAACATGCCTGCAGGGCAGGGTGTCTACTGGAAGTACTGTCACCCACACAAGCCCAAGTCTATTGGTTCCTGGATTTGTGCTCCTACAGGCCCTGCCCAATTCCCACCTCGGGACACACGTCACTCCTGTCCCTCTTCTCCTGGAGGGTCCCTCTCCTGGCTCCAGAGCCTCTTCAAGATGGTCCTCAGCCCCCATAGGGAGCTCCCCTACTCTCTGCATGCCCTGCCTGAGCCAGACACCCTCTCTGACCCCACTGCCCATTTCTTTTCTTTCTTTTTGGGGGGAGGGGGTACCAGGGATTGAACTCAAGCCCTTATGCTTCCAAGGTAGGTCCGGTACCATTTGAGCTAATTCCCTGGCCCCCAGTGCCCATTTTTGCCCTGGCCTGAGACGTGGGTGTCAGCCCCATCTGTACCGAGTCTATGGCTCCCAACAGCCTCATCCTGTGCCTCAGTGGCCCACGGGGCCCTTCTCCCTCAGCACACTGTGGGTCGCTGGGCGTCCCCTCCTGGACCTAGCCACCTCCACACGGTACACAGTACCTTCATTTGATTTTCCATTTTTTAAAACAAGGCCATCCTGGAGCCGCGGATTTAGCTCATTGGTTCCAGCACCTGTCTTACAAGCGCAAGGACCCGGGTTCGATCCCAGGTAACCACATACAATACCAGGTGTGGAGACCCACACCCAGCAGCAACTAGTACCACATACCACAGTGCCGGGCGTGGTGGTTCACGCCTGTCATCCCAGCACTCGGGAGGCAGAGGCAGGAGGATTGCTGTGAAGTGAGTTTGAGGCTGAGCTTAGGGCCAGCCTCAACTACAAAGTGAGACTCTGTCTCACAAAAAAAAAAAAAACCAAGGTCATCCTGGAAAACACAAACAATAATAAAAATAAAAACAGTCTTCCTAGGTAGCCCAGGCTGACCTTGAACTCTGCAGTGGTCCTCCTGCTCCAGACTCCCCAGCACTAGGACCTCAGCATCTGCCACCCCTCTGGGTCATGAGTTCACACAAGGTCCTGTGACAAAGTGGGGCCATCTTCCCAGGGGCCGTGGGGACAGGGGCAGCTGTGGCTGCGGAGCAGGCGTTGAGCGCCGGTGCTGCGACTTGGCTTGGTCGCCAACCCTCGCTGGCTCTTGTGGTGCCCCATGGGCTCCGTGTGGCCACTGGAGGGGCGGCAGGAGTTGGGGGAGGGGCGGGCGGGGCAGGCTGACAGAGCCAGCTGCTGTTTGCACACAAACCCCAAGTTGATAACAGTGGGGATGGGGAATGGGGCAGCCAAGGTGGCTCTGCAGAAGCCTCTGCCAGCCACAGAGGCTGCCTGCACCATGCCCTCCCTGTGCCGCCCCCACCCAGAGCAGAAACCCACTGTGGGTGTTGATGGGAGGATCAGGGCCAGGGTGGGGCCTAGGTGCCCAGTGCCACGTTCAGCCTGCCCCTCAGGTGGCACGGGGGGCGCCCAGGTCTAGTGCAGCCAAAGTCCCACTCCACACTCCTGGCCCCAGTGGAGGCCTGGGGAGGCGCCGTGGGTCTCAGGCTTCAAATCAGGCTCTGGGGGGCAGGAGACAGCCAGCGTCAGCACCCAGGAATGGCAGGAGGGCCCGGTGGCAGCCCCACATGCGTGCTGCCCGCAGGAGCTCTGCGGGAGAGCTGTCTCCTTGCAACCCCGCGCCTCCTGCACCCACAGCCAGCCGCTGCCATGTGCGCGGTGGGTGCCGCTGACAGGCTCTGCTGCCACTGCATGTGCCAGCCTAGCAACAGCCCCTGGCAGCCCGGAGCAGAGCACCAGGAGGGGCTGGCAGCCCCAAGCTCTCACCTCAACTCTGTTTTCCCCAGCTGCCAGCGCTCTTGCCAACACCTGCGCCAGGAGGAGGGAAGCCTGGTGCTAGCCCCGGAGGACACTGGCAGGGCCACCTCAGTCCCTAGAATCCCCGGGGCTGAGCTGGGGGAGCAGCAGGGAGGAGACCCTCCAGGAGGGCAGGAGCTGGCCAGGAGGGAGGCCGGCTCCTGTGGACACCCAGCAGGCTGGGAGGAGCCCGGGTGTAAGGAGGTGGGGAGAGGGGCAGAGGCCGGGCCAAGGCTTGGGGCAGCAGGGGAGCTGAGCGGGGTGGAACAAGGAGGGGGCGTGGAGCCCTGCTACTGCAGAGCCTTCGGTGACAACGCCACGGCCATGCCAACTGCGCGACGTGCCCATCTACTTATCTATGGTTCTTCCTTCCTTGCTTCCTTTCTCTTTCTGTGGTTTTTTTTGAGACAGGATCTTACAATGTAGCCCAGGCTGGCTTCCAATATGCAGCGATCCCCCTGTCTTATTTTCCTGCGTGTTGAGGTTACAGGGCTGTGCCACCATACCCGAGCATGTCCTGGAGCACAGTGTCGCTTGAGGTGGTGCCCTGAGTGGGCAGAGGCTTCGGGGACCTCCAAAATACCCCTAGAAGGCCAGGGCACTACCAGGGAAAAGGCAGGGTGGGCGGAAGGGAAAGAGTCAAGTTGCATCTGTCACATTCAGACGAGTGCACGTGTGTGCACGGGCACGTGTCCCTGGGCCGGGCTTCACAATGGGGCTGCCAGGGCACTGAGCCCTGGGGACAGCGATTACCCACTAAGACCCCAAGGCTGGCGCCGAGGTCAGCCTGGTGCCACCCGGTGAGGGGACGAAGCTGGCCGGGGCCCAGGGCCTTTCCCGGCCCACCCTCTGGGCCACAGAGGCGGCATTGATGGCACAAGGGACGCCCAGAGCCGCTGCAGCTGGCGAGTGGGCACCATAGCCTAGGAGGAGGAGCCAGGACAAGCCCCGTCGGGCAGCCTGACCCACGTGTCTGCAGCCGTGGTCAGCACTGCCGCGCGGGCACCCTGGCCCATGTGCCCCTGTGTGGCAGGTAGGGCTACCCAGGGTG
>PVIR01026309.1:0-24149 GCA_004026965.1 Petromus typicus | reverse complement strand
AAAAAAAAAAAAAAAAAGTCTGTACCTCTCAGCAAATACTCTCCTTCCAGGCCTCCCCCAGACACACCAGCCAACCTCCGCCCCAACAACCACTCCTCCTCTTCTGTCTCTGTGTATTTGCCCCTGCTGGACATTTAGCTGACAGAAATGAAATCGTGCAGTGTGTGCCCTTTTGCACCTGGCTTCTTTCACTGACTAGCGTTTTCAGGTTCAACCATGTTTTAGCATGTATCAGTGACTTCAGTTCCTTTCTCTCCTCCTTCCTTCCTCCTTTTGCAGTACTGTGGATTATTGAACCTCAGCCCTACCCCGGACCACACCACTCCCTCTGTCTGCCTGTGGCCTGGTTTTATGCACATCTATGTCCCTTTCTTCAGTGCCCCTCGCAGCCCTCCCACATCTCTCTGCGCCACTGGTGCATCTCGAACCTGTGACCACAGGTGGCTATGCGGACCCTGTCTGCTTCGTGACCCAGACCCAGCACGCGCAGGTCGGCCACACTCTGTCTTCAAGCCAGGCAACAGGTCCTTGGCCAGGCCGGTTGGTTGCTGTTGAGTTTGCAACCAGGACTGATCATGACAGGCAGCTTGCTGGAGCTGGACACGGTGGGGAGCAGGGGCCTGGCTGAGCTGCTCTCCCAGGGAAGCTTGCACCCCTCTGACCCAGGAAGGCCGCTGGGTCCGGCATGCTGCTCAGATCCTTGGGAAGACTGCTAGTTGTGCACATGCGTGGTGGGACAGAGCGTGCACAAGTCCACTGTTCACATCCCAGGGTACGGGCAGAGCCTGTGTATCTATGGCTATGACCCACCCACAACCCTGCCCCGTGTCTCTCTTGCTCCAGCTAGACAAACTCAGGGCGATCATTGAGAACATGCTGGCCTCCTCCTCCACACTGCTGTCACTGAGCATGACCCCACACAAGCCCCTGACCACCATGGCACCCAGCCAGATTTCCCCGGAGGCCACCTGCCCAGCCTGCAGCTTGGACCTCAGCCACCAGGTCAGCACGCTGGTGCAGCGCTATGAGCAACTGCAGGAAATGGTCAACACGCTGGCTTTCTCCAGGCCCTCCAAGAAGACCAAGCTTCAGAGCCAGGTGGGGCTGTACTCGCCTCCCTCCGGGAGGGCCAGGCCGTCCCCAGGGGAGGTGGTCCTGACTATGCTCTCCAGTGACAGGTATTTTTCATTGTGGTGCCCTTTAGCCAGATCCCACAAAGTCCCTAGCCTTTACCAGGCCTAGTGGCATATGCCTGTGATCCTAGCACTCAGGAAGCTGAGACAGGAGGATTGCTAGGAGTTCACAGCCAAGCTGGGCTACGTAGTGAGTTTAAGCCCAGACTGAATTACAAAGCGAGACTCTGTCTCAAAAAAACAACAAAACAAAGTCCTCGATCCTTTCTCAGCAAGGGTGGCAGCAGAACTAGCTCTGGCCATACGACAGACTCAGGCATAGCTGCAGGAGATGTGGACTCGCCAGGCCACACCAGTCTTCCCAAACCCTTCCTGACGTCGTCCAAAGGGCATTCTTGTCGGTGGGGTGGGCATGGCCACAGTCCTTGGGTCCTGCTGCTATACTCAGCGAAGGTGGGGAGATTACAGCCCTCAACTCTCCCGAGCCTTGATCTCCACTGTTTTTTTTTTTTTTTAATTATCTTTATTGGTACATTAAATATACATATCATGATTGCACTCCATAATGGGGATTTGTACCAGTATAAGACACAACTTAATTCTCATTTTTTCCCATAGCCCCACCCACCCTACCACCCCCCCATATATATAAAATTTGTTTCCTTACTTTTTTGTTACAATCTCAACATTGGATCTCCACTGTTGATCAGCCCAGGTCCCTTGAGGTCAGCCAACAGGGACGCTGGGGGATCGATTCTCCCATCCTCTTCAGGGCACAACTAGTGGTGGGAAAGTGTGAGCACCAGTCCGAAGAGCGTCCACTGGGTGTTTTAAGGACTAGCTCGTCAGGGAGCCACCTAGTGGTCACCCCAGTGCCTCACAGTGCCTCCCTGTGCCCTCTGGGGCAGGATGAGGAGCTGCTGGGCCACGTGCAAAGAGCCATCCTGCAGGTGCAGGGCGACTGCGAGAAGCTCAACATCACCACAGGCAGCCTCATCGAGGACCATCGGCGGAAGCAGAAAGACATCGACGTGAGTGGGACGGCTGGGCCCTCCTTCCTGGCCCTGCAACTCAGCGGCGAGCTCTTCATTCACCCTGTGGGCCCCCAGGTGCTGTACCAGGGACTGGAGAAACTTGAGAAGGAGAAAGCCGACAGGGAGAACCTGCAGATGAAGATGGATGTGGTGAGTGAGGTGGGAGC
Organism: Petromus typicus; assembly: GCA_004026965.1. Taxonomy (NCBI): domain Eukaryota; kingdom Metazoa; phylum Chordata; class Mammalia; order Rodentia; family Petromuridae; genus Petromus; species Petromus typicus. The sequence continues at coordinate 21,815 of PVIR01026309.1, read as the reverse complement.
CACCTGTGGGGGCGAGAGGGTGGCAGCTGGGTTGGCGCAGGGGAAAGGGCCCTGCTGTGGCTCTCTCCCAGAGGGGCCTCCCTGACCCTCTCCTGGCAGAAAGCCGACAAGAGCGCCCTGGCATCCAAAGTGAGCCGGATCCAGTTTGATGCCACCACAGAGCAGCTGAACCACATGATGCAGGAGCTCATGGCCAAGATGAGTGGGCAGGAGCAGGACTGGCAGAAGCTGCTGGACAGGCTCCTGGCAGAGATGGACATGAAGGTGAGGGCAGCCCAGATGGGGCCAGTCTCCACTGCTGGGGCCCTCCTGGTGCCACCTGTTGTCTTGGGGCTCACTTGTGCCCACCTCCCAGCTGGACCGCCTGGAGCTGGACCCCGTGAAACAGGCGCTGGAGGATCGGTGGAAGTCACTCCGGGAGCAGCTCAAAGAGCGCTCTCCCCTCTACCAGGCGGATGAGGCAGCTGCCTTGCGGAGGTGAGGACAGGGCCACCATGGAGGGCTGGCTTGCCGTGCTGGGAGGCAGGAGAGAGGGTAGGGTCCTCCTGTCAGCACACAGCTGGTTCTGCCCTGGACTACAGCCGGAGAACAGAGTTTAGAACTGGAAGAACTTCTTTATTTTTTTTTCTATTTTTTTTTTTTTTTTAAGGTTTTTTGAGACAGGGTCTCACTTTGTGGTTCAGGCTGGCCCCGAGCTCAGCCTCAAACTCACATCACAGCAATCCTCCTGCCTCTGCCTCCCGAATGCTGGGATTACAGGCATGAGCCACCACACCCGGCACTGTGGTATGTGGTACTGGTTGCTGCTGGGGTGAGTCTCCACACCCAGTATAAGTATGTGGTTACCGGGGATCGAACCCGGGCCCTTGCGCTTGCATGACAGGCGCTGGAACCATTGAGCTAAATCCCCAGCCCAGAACTGGAAGAACTTCTGTAGCTCAGGTCTCTTCATGTGACAGTGCCGAGAGGGAGAAGGGAAGTATCTCTGGAGGAGGAGGGCCATGGTCCTAGCACAGAGACTTCTCTACGAGGCCCAGGATTTCCACTCTTGGACACCAGGGGGCACCCGAGGCCTGCACAGGGCACCTGTAGCGCCCTGGGAACCCTGCCAGCTTTGGGTTAGGACCTGTCTAGGAGCCCATGAGTTCCAAGGACAAAGGGCTTGGATCCGCCACCTGGGTGAGTCAAGCTTCCAGCCTCCCGGCCTCTCACCTCGGTGTATCCATTCCTACAGACAACTCTTAGCTCATTTCCACTGCCTCTCCTGTGACCGGCCTTTGGAGACCCCTGTGACTGGACAGTGAGTGCCCTGCCTCCCACTGCCTGGCCTCTTGCCCTCTTCTTCCCCATTCTGTCCCCGGTGGGCCTTGTATGCAGATGGAACATGAGTGGGTGGCAGGTGGAGCTGGGTAACAGGAATTCTCCCTTCTGACCCTCCCCTTCTCCATGTTGCCACCTAGAGCCATCCCCTCGACCCCTGTGGCTCAGGCCCTACCTGGGCACCGGTCCAGCCGGCCCTACACAGTATTTGAGCTGGAGCAGGTCCGCCAGCAGAGCCGCAAGTAAGGGGCAGTGGCATCACAGGCAAAGATGTGGATGGGAGAGTGGGGCAGAGATGGGCCTGGGGCTTCCTGGGAACAGCGCAGAGGGACCCTGCTAGATGGATTTCGGAATTATCTCCAGTCCTTCCTAGGGTGGCAGCATCAGGGGCATCTGGGCAACAACCTGCCTTTTCAGTCCCCTCCGGGTGTCCTGACGGACAATGCCGAGGGTCCACTGCCTTTGAGAGCGCCTGGGCTCTTCAGCTCCTCCTGGCAACCCTGGGACTGCAAGAGGGGGCTCCACTCAGCCAGAGGGTGGGTTCCACAGCGAGCTTGGCAGTGACATACCTCAGGGTCCTCCAGCTCCTGCCTTCCACTGGAACCCCAAATCCTCAAGGCTGTGGCTTTCTGGAACCTTAGTGGTTCCCAGTGTATGGGGCCAGGTGTGTGATGTCATGCAGAAGCCAAGGCTGACCACTATTCCTCACCCTCATCTTATACTTTGGCTCCTCAGAAAACCTTCCCCAGCAAGCCTTGGGGCAGAGGTGCCCAGTAACTCCCAGCCCAGGTCACCAGCCCAGGACTCCAGACCTTCCCCATAATGGCTTTGTCCACATAGGACCCCACAGACTGAGGGCTCAGGCCAGAGGCCCAGACCCATTCATGTTGCATAAGGAAGCGGAACTTTGGTGTGAGGCTGCGCTGACCTCCTTTTCCACCTCCTGCCCACAGCCTCAAGCTGGGCGGCACCTTCCCTCGGAGCGACCAGCCGCTGCTGGAGCGGAGCGTGGGGCGCCTGCGCACCATGCACTCCAAGATGCTCCTGGACATCGAGAAGGTGCAGATCCATTTCGGAGGCTCAGTGAAGGCCAGCAGCCAGATGATCCACGAGCTGCTACAGTCCCACTGCCTCGGCTCCCCCTGCTATAAACGGTAAGGGGCAGCGTCCAAGGCGGGCAGTCCACTGCGTCCCGAGCTCAGCCTCTGCCCACCTCGGCCAAGTGAGCAGGTGCCTCACCCTAGGTGCACACATGTGTGCGGGGGAGCTCCACGGCATCACGGCACCGAGGCTACTGCGTTCGCCCACCGTCGGGTCCCCAAGTCCCCTGTTCCTCCCCTGACTCCTGGAGATTCCTGAAGAGAACTGCCCACTTGGGTCCGGGTGGCCCCGCCCTAAGCACGCCCCAGTGACCCTGCCATCTGTACCCCAGGGTGCCCGACTCCGTGGATTACACCTACTCAACCATGTCCCGGCGCTGTGGGGGCAGCCACACTCTCACCTACCCCTACCGCCGCAATCGCCTGCAGCACCTGCCCCAGGGCGTGTATGCCCCGGAGGAGATCCAGATCGCCATGAAGGTCAGGGAGGAGTCCCAACATGCCCCAGTTCCCAGTCTTTCTGGAAAAACCACCAGAAATCACCTCATCCAGCCCTCTGCCTTGAGGCAGTGGCTCAACAGTCCCCAGTGTGGAGCCCCACCTCTCACCCTCTCGGGAAGAAGAATGAGCAACTTGTGCCTTCACCTTGTCACGCTGCCCTGGTGTGGCCCAGGGGTCTGGGAGGGAGGGTGCTGAGCACTACTTGGGGCTGGGAGTCCGAGACAAGAGTGCTCTGCACCCTGGGCCTTCCCAGGGGCAGCACCACAGGGAAGCTGGCACTGCAGTGGTAACGGCCACATGTCCTGCCTCTACAGCATGACGAGGTGGATATCCTGGGCCTGGATGGACATATTTACAAGGGGCGGATGGATACGAGACTGCCAGGCATCCTGACCAAAGACAGTGAGTAGCCAGGTAGCCCAGAGACCCTGCTGTCCTTTGTGGGTCCAAGGGACATGGACTTCCTCACAGCCAGTGCTTCTCTATCCCCTGCCCTCAAATGTCTGAGTGTCTCCAGCAGCCCCAGGCAAGTGTTTTCAGGGACCTCAGCTAATCACCTGGCAGCTCCTCCTCTTCTTGCCAGCCTTCATCCTCCAGCCACAGCTGCCAGGCTTTCCCACCTCCCCCTCTGTTCACGGCACCGCCCCAGCCAGGCTCCACCTCGCCCTCTGTGACATGACAGGCTGAACCTGAGCGGCCGCCCCTTGACCTCTCTCGTCCTGAATGCCCACTTCCAGGCCCCTATTCATTCCTGAAGCCAGCGTGCAGCTTGTCACTTCTCATCCTGCCTCCAAGCCTCGCACGCGGCTTCCCCACCGCCTCCTGTCCGGGGCTGGAACCCCCGGGGGCCAGCACTCACCCGCACCTGCCCACAGCTGTGTACAGGTCCTCAGAGAACACCTGAGCGAGCGGGTGGGTGGGACAGCAAGCCGTGACAGATGAGGCAGGGACAGGACGGACGAAGGGCTCGGAAGGCCAAGCCGACACTCAGTCCAGGCCCGACACTCAGTCCAGGCCCTGTCTCACTCTATCCCCATGGCCCCACGGAGTTCTCCCTCGGTGTCTCACAACTGACCCTGCCTCCGGTGTCCTCCTTAGCCTCAGGGAAACACAAGCCCAAGCATTCCCGGCCCCAGGGGCACAGGCGGCAGCCCCTCAGCAACAGCAGCCAGCTGCCCTCTCGACCGCAGAGTGCTCGGACATCGGCTGGCAACAGCTCAGGTAGCTTCTTTCTGGATGGAGGACCCTCTGCACAGATGGGCACGATGCCCAGGCCTCTCCTTCCTGCCCCACGGCCCCCTTTCCGGCCCAAGCTGATTTATGCCTTTGGAGCCAAAGGATGGGACTGGAGGGAAAATCCAGCAGTATGCTCAGGGTCAGGTCTAGGGGTGGCTACCGCTGCTGTCCTATGTCACACAAGGGGAACGGGCATGGTCATACCCGGGCCCAAGCTCTCCTCTGCTCACACATGCCCACTCTCCTGGAGCCAGTGCTAATGAAGTCGGTCTGAATGCTGTGAGCATGAGACCTTGCCAGACCCTGGGGACCCCTCACTCGGACCGTTTCCTAAGGAGTCCCTCCCCACCCTAGGCCTGAAAAGCCCCTAGAATCCCTGTCTCCCCTGAGGAGCTGGAGGTCAGGGAGCTAAGGGCCGCCAGCTCTGACTGGAGGCTGGATCGCCGCTACCAGGTGGCTAAGCACGTCTCTCCCTCTGCAGACCGCGGGTCCTCATCTGTCATGGGGAGGCACGAGACTTCGTGCTTCTCAGAGATGGGGCACAGGGGGATAGGACACAGGGCAGCCACGGCACCTTGCAGATGTACGCGGGAGACTCCGACCCCCAAACCTCGGGTGGGACCCAGGCCCGCTGTGCTGTGACACTTTCCTGTGGCTGAGGGGTGAAGAAAAGGAAGCGGCGGTGGTCGTGGTAGCAGTGGTGCCTGGCCTTCACTGGGGGCTTCTCACTTGCCAGTCATTGTTGACCTACTTTACACAGATAAACCAGTTTTAACCCACCTGCAGACGTCAGGAGATCTGCACTATCGTTAGCCCTCGTTACAGCTAGAAAACTAAAGCAGAGAGAGGCTAAGGTGCTTCACAAGGCCCACAGCTAGGCAGTGGGGGGATGAGCTAGCAGCCACAGCCAAACTGTCCGGCCTTGGGGCCAGTGCTAGGGACCAAGGGGAATGGGCTGTGGAGGCTTCTGTGATTTCCTGGGGACTCGTGTTTGTCTCCTGGGCATGCCACCGTCTACTCCAAGGGGACACTTGGAGTAGTCACTTCAAATACCGAAGCAGGAGACATGAGACTCTCAGGAAAAATCTCAGGGCCCATGTGCATCAGTGTCGCCTGAACAATCTACAGCACAGGGTCCAGGCCGCACAGGAAGGCACAGTTACTATTTGCCACTCACGGGCGCTCGCATTCACACTCGCATGCACACCCCAGCTCTTCAGCTTCGGGCTGTTCCCACCTCTCTGGGTGGGCTTCCAGTCCTCTGGGCTCGGGGACAATAACCAGGACCTCCCGTGACCTCCTGTCCTGCAGTTTCTTCAAGGCAACAGAAAGACAGACCTGTCTCCTCGGAGGGGCGTCTTGCCCAATCCAATATGGCCCACCCACCCAGCCCCATCCTGCAGGGCAGCCTCCCAGAGCCTGAAAGGAACATGGACGGGCCTCCCACTCCCCGGGATAGGCTGGAGGAGCCCACCAGGGGGCCGAGGGCCACTGAAACTTGATGAACAGACCTCAAAATAAAGTCTGGGAAAGTGGTTGGGCTCGCATTTTGTTTGCCTTTTCCATACCAGGGATTGAACCAGGATCCTTGGCACTGCCCTATAACCCCAGCTCTTCATTGTTCATTAAATTTTGAGGCAGGATCTTGCTAAATTACTAAATTGCTCAGGCTGGGTTCAAACTTAATCCTCCTGCCTCAGCCTCCCAGAGTGCTAGCCTGACAGGCAAGGCACCACCCTTGGCTAGAGGATCCTTTTTGCCCTGCCTCCGGAAGACTGTGGAAGGGAGGCCTCCAGAGTCCCAGCTCTGCTGAGAGCACCGCTGGTTTGTAGTCTGCAGTTAGCGCTCTGATCCCAGGCTCTACAGAAGTGGTTTTCTAAGAGTATCAGACTTCAGGACAGCAGGCATTGCACCCCAGGGTGGCGGCGGGCAGCTCACACAGACCCCAGACCCTGGGGCTGCTCTGGGGACAGTGCTGCCCTCCTCCTCAATGCCCTGGCAGAGGGGCCCAATGACTAGGAAGATGGGAAGCAGGTTTCAAGGGGCAGGACTCATATTTTTGCAAGGTCTAGCCCTAGTCCTGCTCATCTCCACATTAGTCCCCAACCTGAGGGTAGAACCCGCTCCTGTCCCCAAGGGAAAAGGCCCCAGCCCACCTGCCACACAGCTGAACCTTCTGTGCTCGGGCCCCTCGAAGCCCTGAAGAAACCGTTTTTGCCTCAGGTCTGTTCCCATCGAGCACTCAGAGAGGAAGAGGGGGCTCCCCCACCCCCAGTTCCCATCACTCCCTCTCACGTGGGAAAGGGATGTCTGGAGCAGCAGCCTCACCTTGGGGTGTGAGAAGAGAGGGTGACAGAATCATACAGGAAGAAGTGGCAGGAAACGGCCCAGAAATAGGTTTCTCACCCTGGGCTCAGTGTGTGTGAAAGTGGACCTGGCTAGGGGTTATGTGGAGCTGGGTTTCCCCACAGGGAGCACCCTGATTTGCAGGGGACCCCCCCTCAACATGTACATCCTGTAGTCATGTGCTACGGCTGGACTAAAGGAGGAGCCGCTTGATTAGTGAGTCCCCAGCAGGTACCCAGCCCGGTGCCCTTTTCTCTGTACACAGGAGGCAGAGCCAGGCCAACCCGCCCCCCGCCACCTCGGCTCCTGTTTCTCTCACTTGGCTTCACTGTGGCAGTGAAATGTCAGAAGGTCGGCTCGGTTTCCCTGGCCCACAAGCAAAATTCACGGGCCTGACAGGGAGGGGCAGCCAGCCCTTCTTGCCCAGTTCCTGCCCTGTACCCACGTGGGAACCTAGAGCCACCCCACTCCATACCGGGTTCCCCACTAGCCGCACCTGGGTCCCAGCAGCCCTTGGGGAGGTGAGCCTGACCGCCCACGGGCCTGGCAGGGGCTTCCCCTTCCAGCCTGGGAAAGCGCAGGTGGGCAGGGGCAGGGGTGAGGCTGGCAAGAGTCTCAGGGGTTTCCAACCAGGAAATAAAACTGAAAGGGCGAGCCCAGCTTCCAAATACAGCCACGTGTCACGCCCAGCCTGATGGGGAAATGGCAGCCAGGCCTCACCACTGCTCTGCTGGTGGGAGGGCTGCCCCCAAAACAAGAGTGATGATGGAGAAGGCTCACAGGCAGCCGGGGTGGCCGCCCAGGAGCCCCTCAAGTTTCACCTCACTTTGGGCTTCCTCTCCCATCCCCAGCCCAGGTCTGTGTGCCAACAGCACTCAGCCCTCTCCGGCCGCACACGTGGGGGGTGGAGCAGGATAGCAGCATCCTGAGGGCCTCCAGGAGCCTTAGGTGGCCGTCACCCACCCTGGCCGACCTTTGAGTCCCAGCCTCATGGCAGGCAACACAGCCCCTGAGGGAAGCTGAGGGTAGGAGTGGTGGGGATGGTCGAGCTGCAAGATGCCTCAGAGGCCTCTGATGGGCTGCCAGGGAGAGTAGGCAGCTGGCCCACAGCTGATGGAGACGGCTCTCAAGCCTGACCTGAGTGCCAAGGACTCTGCTGTTACGGGCTCCCAACAAAGGGCACAAAGCAAGTGGGCAACAGCGACCAAGTTGGGAACCGTCCCCCTGTCTGACTGTGGTCCCAAAGCCCCCAGTACAGATGCCCCTTCCAAACACCCAGCCCTTCCCGGGCCACCCCAACCTCCTTTCCCAGACTCAGCTTTTCCTACCAAGGTAAATAAAGCAATGCAAACCAGGGAAGTTAGAAAAGTCTCTTTTAAGTTTTTAAATTAAAATTTCACCCTGGTGAGAGGAGATTGATTTAGGAACTCACCCCAGAGGTAAGCTCTTCCGGGTCCACGTCCTGACCCTGGACACACAGGGGAGGCTGGGCAGGACAGGACACTTGAGCACCTTAGACGGTCTGATTTGACTCACACTGGGTGTCTCCAGTCCTAAGAGCTGAGCACACCCTGCTGGGGACAATAGCTGCAGAGCCGCCGGCAAAGGTGACAGAGGAGAGCGGGAAGGATCCTGAGCACAGCAACAGCCAGGGCTGGGAGCCCCGTGATGCCAAAAGGGAGCTTGTGGAAACCTCCCTGCAGCCCCTGGGCAGCCCCAGGCAGGGGCACTGGGGTGGTCTTCCTGCGTGCAGGTGTGACTTCAAGGGACCCTTTCGGTCCCTCCCCTCTGCCCCAGCAGCCCAGGTGTGTGGCCTCACTCATATACATTAGTTATATTTATATATATTATAGTTATATATTAAAAAGAGAAAAAAACTTGCCCAAAGAAAACCTCCTGAGGGACCCAAGTGGCCCACAAAGTTTACTGTCCCCCCACCCACAAAAATTCTTTTATAAAATCTTCCAGTGCGATCTTCAGGAAACCCCTCGCCCTCCCCTGCTCCCCCCTCCCTGGCCCTCCTGTGTCCCCGCAGCCCCAGACTGCCCCCCTCGCTCCAGCCCGGGGCCCAGCAGCATCCAGTCTCATCTCTGGCTGTCCATCGCAGCCATGGCTTTCTGCTGGGCGGCCCCCTGCTGTGCTCCAGGGGGCCACGTGGGCTGTGGGCAGTGGAGGCGGTGGAAGGAGGTGGGGGAAGAGGGCGGCATCCAGGGCGCCTGGTGGCTGGGCGGAGAGGAGGCCCAGAAGGGGCTGAAGTTTGCAGGGGGGGAGCAGGCCACGGCTGTCATGGGGCTGGTGTTGCTCTGCAGGCCCTCGGAGGTACGAAGCTTGGAGAACATGGCCAGCGCGTCGGGGAAGTTGGGCGGTGTGGCAGGTGTGTTGCTGGGCGTGCACATCTGCAGGGAGAGAACACAGGCGTGGGGAAGGCTGCCTGCCAGGGCCCTGAGGCCTCTTTACTCCCATTTTTCAGCCCACAGAGGCCACAATAGGACAGATACATCCCTCCCGTGCAGAAGAAAAAATAAGCAAGGGTACACCCTCCACCAAAGCCAAACTGTGGAATGCTGCTGGAAAATGACACCGGGGAGTATCAGAACGGTTTGCTCCAACCTGAAGCTAAGGTGTCACATTAAAATAAAGACAAGGAGCAACAGCCTAGCTGATGTCATCTGCCCTCTGCTGTCCCCAGGGTGTGAGCTACAGTTTTCTGAGGGTCTTCCTCCTGTGCACACAGGGAAAGCTGCACATTCTTGCGGTTGGGTCACCACAGCCACCATGCAATAAGCTCTCACTTCAACCATCTTACTCCTCTCAAAAGGAGCCCTTGCTGTTGGAAGTACTTACTCTTTCCTTACTGCAGATGAGGAAACTGAGGCCCAGAGGTCAAGTTATGACTAAAACACCCAGAGCAGAATTAAAGTAGATAAGAATGAATTTCGGGCCAGGGATTTAGCTCAGTGGTTCCAGCAACTGTCTTGTAGGCACAAGGACCAGGCTCGATCCTCGGTAACCACATACAATACTGGGCGTGGAGACTCATGCCCAGCAGCAACCAGTACCACATAGCACAGTGCCTGGCGTGGTGGCTCACGCCTGTAATCCCAGCACTCGGGAGGCAGAGGCAAGAGGATTGCTGTGATGTGAGTTGGAGCTTGAGCTCAGGGCCAGCCTGAACCACAAAGCGAGACCCTGTCTCAAAAAACCTAAAAAAAAAAAAGAATGAATTCCCAGGCTCCTGTATCCATAGGCCAAGCTCTTACCCTCTTCCCATGCCCAGTTCCCACACGGAGTCAAGGGCAGCTCTGGGCCTGGCATCTGGGATTTCAGCTCCCCAAGTGGAGCCTGTAGCTCTAGTGAGATCTGCCCCTCGCCCCAGGGCCACAGCTCTCAGTTCAAACAGCCCAGAGCCTCTTCCTATCTCAGCCCTGGGGCCCCACATGAGGGGCAGAGAACAGACAACCCGGACAGCAAGACCCACACAAGCTGGTTCCCACCACAAAGCCACTTCTTCCTCTCCCAGGAAGCCATGGGAGCCCTTCTTTGAATCTATCCTAATTTTAGTAGCCTCAGTCCCTCCCCCAGGCTCAGAGCTGGGGTAGGCAAGACTCTAGGACCTGACCTTGAAGGACAGCTCTTGGGAGAGGGAGGCCCCACTGCCTTGATCACTAAGGCCAGGGCCCTATCAGCTTCTAGGGAGTTGTGACCATTGTCTTCCCAGGGGCCCCAGCGGTCCCCTGGCCCCACCCAGACACTTCCCTCCTCTCACTGCCTGCCCCCTGATAGGACTGACTTCTCGGCTGCAGGAAACAATGAATGGGGGGTGGGGGTGAAGGCCAATTGCTTCAGAGCACCGCGCCTGACTTCCCCAGTTCACCAAGCCAGTGTGGCGGCCTCCAACAAACCACCATCCCCCCAGCCTGCTGGCCAACAGGGCCTGTGCCCGCCTGCCTGGGGAAGCCTGGGCAAGCTCCTGTGCCTCTCTGGGGCACCTCTGCACTTTGGTAAAACCAAGGCCTGGGACCAGATTCTTCGTGGCACCCTTTCACACTGCCCTTCTTCCTTCGAGGTCCCTGTAGGCCCAACTCAGCACCCTCCCTAATCACCTGGGAGGCTTCCTCCAACCCTAGGAATGGACAGCAATCTACAGGACAATCTGATCAGTTACTCGGGCTCAAGTCACTTCTGATGTTGCCATTTTGTGGTGACCTAAGCTCAGTATTTTCACTTAACTTTTCCCTTTTAGTTTGTTCAAACAAACTGGCAACACCAGAAGCGGGGACACTATTCTGAAGCACCCAGTGTTGGTCGCCAATGGTTACACAGATTATGTAGATTATAAAACCTGCTGCCTTCCCTGAGGGGAGCTTTCAAAAGGGACTTCAATCCCCCCACTGGGATTTGCAGACTGGGAAACCAAACAGTGCGCTGGTCCTGGTTCTTGGTATGAGCCCCTGTTCCTGGCCCCTCAGAGTGGCTGTGCTGGCTTTTCAGAATGGCCACAGCCCACAGGGAGATACCTCAAAGCTGTTTTGAGGGAAGGATAGAGGAACAGGGCTCCCAGGTTCAGGGAGCCAGAAAATTCCACAGCTGGATGCTGGGTGGTGTCCCATGGAGACAAGTTCCTCCAGGGACTGCTAAGGGCCAGGCCTCAGCCATGTCCACCCTATTACTCCTTTATAGGCCAAAGGACGTTCTTGTGGGATTCCTATGGGCCATGAGCCCTTCTAAAATAAAAGTAGTTTAAAAAGTCAGGGTAGACCCCTCTACATGCCCTCAATGCTTCGATGGGAACAGGGAGTTAAGGACAAGATCCAGCAAGGAGCCCCCAGTGCGGCCAAGGTGAAGACACCCAAGTGTTAAAAATGCCAAAAATGCACCCTGGAAGCCACAGCAACCCCCTGAGGAATAATGTTTTACAATCCCCACAGAGCTCAGCCCCTCCTACTCCACCGGGGCTAATAGGTAACTAGGGGGGTGGGGTAGAGAAGCCTTCTCCCCGGCCTCAAGGAAGCCAAGGGTACCCCCTGGCCAGGAGGGCAAAGGCTCCAGCTTGGGGCCAGGTTGGAAAGAGAAGAAAACAAATCCAGCCCCGAGCCACTTCACTTCCCAGGATTGTGTATCTCTTAACACTGAGATCAAATGCAAATTCCTGGCTTTATCTTGAGTCGAAATCGGTAGGTTGTCCGCTCAGGGTATGTTCCCTTGGGCTTTAAAAGGGCCAGCATACATTTGTGGGTAGAGCCGGCTTCCTGAGCCAGGGTGGATTTGTCCCTTCCCTGCTTCCTGCAGCGCAGGGTACGAGTGGAGGGGGAGGGGCCGCATTCGACAGCAAGAGGGGCTCCCCACCAACACATGAATACCTCAACTCTCAGTCTCCTCTCTTGGGGTCTTCATTTGGGCTCCCCAGAAGTCTGGTTAACATTCAAGCCCCTTGACGCCCCTTGTTTGTCCATCTCTTCTTCCTCTTAACCCCCAACTCTGGCGCCCCTCCCCCTCGACCCCCAAAGAGAAGCGCGAGGGAGCCCAAGGCCTCCGGCCCAGACCCAGGCGCCCGGCCCAGACCTAGGCGCCCGGAGGCCGGTCCCGAAGTTGGACGAGCCGGCACCGGCCAGGGAGCGCTCTTTCCTGGAAGACATTTTGGCTCTTTGTTTACATTCGCGGCGCGGCGCTCCCCGGCAACATGGCTGTCACCGCCGCGGGTGACAGCGGCCCGATCCGGCCCTCGTCCCTCCGGTCTCTCGGTGGGCTGTGCCCCGATGGGTCAGGCCGCCGAGGAAGCCCGGCTCCCCGCCGCCCGTCGAAGGGCGAAGGTTCGGAGGTCCTGTCCGCGCCCTCCGACCACACTTACCATCTGGGGGTGGTGGTGACTGTTGGGAATGTTGGTTTCTTGGAAAAACGTGCTCAGGGCTGTCTGCAGACAAACATGAGAGGAGCGGCGTCAGCGAAGCCGGGCTGGGGAAGCGGGACGCCCCCGCCGGCCTCTGCGAACCGGGCCGACACACACAGAGCCCCCCACCCAGGCCCCTCGGCTTTCCTAGATCTCAGGCCCGCGCGCACCTCGAACTGCCAGTGCGCCGCCTGCAGCAGCTGCTTCGCCTGGTCAGCCGCACAGCCAGCGGCCAGCACGAACTGGTTGATCATGACCTGGTGCCGCAGCTCGTCCGTGTTCACCGACATGGCGCGACGCAAGGCCCCCGCAGCACCGGCCGCGGGGATCCGGGGCTCGGCCTCAGCCGCCCAGCGAATGTTGTAGTTCGGATCTCGCCGCCCCGGCCGGCCGACACCACAAACAACAGCGCGGGGCGGAGCCGGGGTGTCCCAACGTTCCGGGGCCGCGTGCCGCCGCCGCTGATTGGCCCTAGCTCAGCTCCGCTAGCTCCCGGCTACCGCACCGACGTTCGATTAGAATCCTGCGGTCGGCCCCAGGGCCGCACTGTTTCTCTTTTCACCGGGCCGCGCCCATTGGCGGATCTCAGTGCGGTGGGCTCTCCCGCATTGGCCGGCTGCTGTGTTTTGGCTCATTCAGGATCATAATTGGCTGTGTTCAGGAGTTAGGGGCGGAGCCGCGCGTTCTCATTGGCCTCCTGTGGGTCTGTTTGAACTCAACTTGAAAACCTGGACTGTCTGCTGATTGGTCGAGCCCTCTCTGTTTGCTGTTGTAGACTTGGGGGGTGGTGCGGCGAAATTCATTCATTACTTCATTGAAACTTAACATGCTCAGCTGGAAAAGCAAGACAGAGTGGCTTTGACTCATTTCCTCTGAAAGATGTGGTCATCTCGAGAAACAGAATGATCAAAATAGAAAACACAAAACCTTTGCAGCTGCTCTAGTCTCAAAAGTATTTATTTTAAAAATAACTTTTAAGCCGTTCTACTTTTTTTTTTTTTTTCTCATGAGCTATGCTGTTCAGCAGGAGATCCTGGGTACAATCAACAGTGCGGGGGGTGGGGGCAGAAAAGGAAGAGATTAAAAGAAGTATCTTGTAGATAGGAAAGCAACGTCTCTGCGGTACAGAACACAAGATTTCACAAAATGAGCACTCTACCCCAAGAGGCTGTGGCAAGAAAAGCCCAGCCTTGGAAACAAGGCCTTGATCCCAGCCTAGGAAACAAGATTTACCAGGCCTCTAAAAGTAGAGAAGACTAAATTTCTAGTCTCAAAATTAAAAATTAAAAATGGGCTGAGGATGTAGATCTGTGTGAAGGCCCTGGATTCAATCCCCTGCTCCTCAAAAACAAAAAACCGGAACATTTCCATTCCCTTCTTGTTCCTTTTAATCACTATCCACCCACCACAAGGACACAGGAAGCTCTTGCTCTGTGAGAATGTAAACCAAAATTAATGTACAATAAATACAACAGCAAGGAGAAAAATCACTTTCTCAAGTGACTAATACCTAAAGTGAAACTTTTTTTTTTTAAACTGGCTGACCTAACAGAAGCTTTAATTTATACCGTCTTTTAAAAATAGTGAGTGTTGGGGCCGGGGAGTTAGCTCAGTGGTTCCAGCGCCTGTCTTGGAAGCGCAAGGACCCAGGTTCGATCCCTGGTCACCACATACCATACTGGGTGTGGAGACTCACGCCCAGCAGCAACCAGTACCACATACCACAGTGCCGGGCATGGTAGCTCACGCCTGTCATCCCAGCACTCGGGAGGCAGAGGCAGGAGGATTGCTGTGATGTGAGTTCGAGGCTGAGCTCAGGGCAAGCCTGAACCACAAAGCGAGACCCTGTCTCAAAAAAATCTAAAAAAAAAAAAAAAAATAGTGAGTGTTTTCTGGGCATGGTGGCCCAGGCCTATAATCCCAGCACTCAGCAGGCTGAGGTAGAGTTATGGAAGGTTGGTTTCAGGCCAGCCTGGACTACATAGTGAGTTCAAGGGAAAGAACTACATAGCAAGACCCTGTCTTCCCCCCAAAAAAGTGTTTCTATACAGATACTCTTTCAGAGCCCTTTATCTATTTATTTGCTTACTTAACTTTACTGGCAGTCTTTCCATATTAGTCAGGCAGGCCTTGAACTTCTAGTCCTAGCAATCTCATCGCTTCAACCTCTAGAATAGCTGGACTTGGCAACATCACCTTGCCTGGCAGTTCTAGTCCTTCAAAACCCAAATCTGTTTATATGTGATAGGTTAATTTTCTGTCAATAGGTACGGAGTTTTTCACCCTATAGGTGGTGTTTGGCATTTAGGGAACTGGAACAGTGGAACAGGATTACAAATTTAGGGAAGAAGAGCAAGGAAGATAGATGCACTTTGACCTCTGTATCTGGTGCATTCAAATAATTACAGTTTGGTTTGTTTTTTGTTTTGCCACCTGCAGGTTTTCTTGAAAATTTCTTTTTTAAAAATTGTAGACTAGGGGTAGCTCGGTGGTTGACCGTATTTAGCACAATAAGTCCCTGCATTTGACCCCTTTAACCAAACCAAACAAAAAAAAAACCTTTAAGAGCCAAGGATTTAGCTCAGTGGTTTGCTTTGCAAATGCAAAGGCCTGGGTTCATCCCTGGTAACCACATACAACAATACCAGAGCGTCAGCAATCAATACCACATACCACAATGCTGGGTGTGGTGGCTCACGCCTATAATTCTAGTACTCGGGAGGCAGAGGCAGGAGGATTGCTGTGAGTTGGAGGGTCCCCTGAACTACATAATGAGCTTAGGGCCAGTCTGAACTACAAAGCGAGACCCTGTCTCAAAAAAATAAATAAGTAGGGGCCAGAGATTTAGCTCAGTGCTTCTGGCGCCTGTCTAGCAAGCACAAGGGTCCGGGTCCAGTCCTCGGTAAACCACATACAGTACCAATCAGCAATCAGTACCACATACCACAGTGCCGGGCGTGGTGGCTCACGCCTATAATTCCAGCACTCGGGAGGCAGAGGCAGGAGGATTGCCGTGATGTGAGTTCGAAGCTGAGCTCAGGGCCAACCTGAACTACAAAGTGAGACCTTGTGTCAAAAATAAATAAATAAATAAATATAAATAAATAAGAACTTTGCATTTGTTCTGAGAGTGCAAACTGACAGAGTCTCATTAAAAGAAGTATCTTGTAGATAGGAAAGCAATATCTGCCTCCCTAGTGCTGTGATTATAGGCCGGTGTCCCTTGCATCCAGATGTTTTTTTCTAGTTGTTATTTCCTGAACAACATAATACGGATGCTATTTATATTGTATTAGGTATTATAAGTAGTCTAGAGATTATTTAAAGTACATGGGATGATTTCATGAGTTTTTTGTTGTTGCTGTTTTTGGTTCTTTGAGACAAAATCTCGCTATGTAGTATGAGTTAGCCTTGAACTTGCTGTGTAGTCCAAACTGATTGCAAACTCACTGTGATCCTCCTGCCTCAGCCTTCCAGTGCTGGGGTTATGGGCACCACCACCTGGCAATATTCATAAATTATAGGCAAATATGACACCATTTTATATTCGAGACTTGAGCACTGGAGGATTTTGATATGGCAGAGAGAAGAACTGTGGAATAAATCCCTAGCCATATGTCACCACATCCAGCAAACCGATGTTTATACACTGATGTAAAATAAAGCCGGAGGTTTAGCTCTGTGGTAGAGTGCTTGCCCCTGGCAAACTGGGACAGTGGCACACACTTGTAATCCCAGTATTCTGGGAGGCTGAAGCAAAAGGATCCAAGTTTGCCCAGGCTGGACAATTTAGCAATTTAATGAGATATTGGCTTGAAATAAAATAGAAAGGACTGGGGAGGTAGCTCAGTGCAAAGGTCCTGGATTCAATTCTCAGTACTACAAAAAGAAAAGAGATGAGAAGAGAAACAGCCTTGGGCATTGTAATGAGCTAATCCCATTTAGTTTGTCTTTTGGTTTGTTTGTTTTGAAGGGGTTGGAGTCCTGCAACTGCCCCCTTAGATACCATGAGTGTGGCTGAAGATTTGGTTATACTTACTCCTGTAGGATGCACAGGAAATTTGTTACATCACAAAAATACCAAGCCCTGTGGACTGTCAAAGCCATTATGTAAAATGGTGCAGTATTTACACAGAACCTTCCCACGTTCTTCCATATATTTGAAATCATCCATAGGCTAATTACAATAAAACTATAAATGCTACATAAACAATACTTGTACTGTATTGTTCAGGAAGTGATGATGATTGAAAAATGTTCAGTTCAGATCTAAGTTGTCCTTGAATACGTTCAGTCCAAGGTTGACTGAGTCCAGAGTTGCAGAACTCCAAGTTGGAGGCCGATGATGTGGTTCCAGCCTTTAATGGCAAGGTGAAAACTAAAGCAGCCAGCCAACAGCTTGCACTGCCAGATAGCTCCAGCCCCAAGCAGCCCCAGAACAAGGAAGTAGCACCACGTTGGGGCTGCAGGTTTTCACAAGTCCGTACAGGTGTCGAGCACGCCAGGGCCCTTGGGTAGTAGGCTGAAAGCTGGATAGAGACGGTTGTGGTTAATGAAGAATCCACCTGACAATCTCCCAGGACTTCATGAAGTGCTCGAGGAGGGCAAGGGCTCCACACTGCCAAACCTCTTACTCCATCCAGGTGATTTAGTCCCAAGGTTTATTTACAGTTTATCCTTTGCAGGACACAGCTGTGGGCATGTGGGCCAGGCACAGCAGGCACGGCTCCAGGCCCGCAGGACTGGGCTTCTGGTTATTTTCTGTGGGAGCAAGGTCACCCCAGGAACAGGGAGGCAGGGCTACAGAGCTCCGCCTGGGATCTGTTCTTTGAGCCCATGTAGTGCTCAGGAGAGTCTGGCTGGAGATGAATGGGTTCGAGGCGTAGGAGTGGCCCCTCCCAGGAGTGGGCAGAGTGAATGAGGTCATGTTTGCTGGGAGCTTTGAGCTGCTGGGATGAAAGCAGCTCCCCATTACAAGGTATTATTAACTGAAGGTGTGATTATTTTAATCTGAAAGGGCAATGTGCGGCAGGTAAAACCGAGCCATGAAAACATGCCCATTAATAACAAATAAAACACAGGACCAGCCTTGGAAAGAACAAAATCCTCTTTACCTCAATGGTCGAGCCTACAGAGCTAGCAGCGATACAGCAACTGAGAAGAGAAACAGCCTTAGCCGATATTTCCCAGGACCCTGATAACAGGTGTTGGGAGCGAAGGTCACCGAGTTGGTCCTGGAGCAGGTACAAGCCTGAGACCATAACACGCACTAGCCGTTCTCCAGACACTTCCTGTGCACCGTGCGCCTTTCTGAAAGTCTCCTATCTGCCAGCTCGTGTCCATCCTCCCGGCCATCAGGACCCCATTGCACAGGGCAGGCAGCTAAGGGACAGAGAACAGGAGCCGTTTCCTGAAGGTCACAGGGTGACAGTGGCCGAGTAAAACAGTTGTACACCATCTTGCTGCCTTAATGGCTTGCTGATCACCTTGGTGGGGCCCCTTCCATTTAAGAGCTATTGAGAACTCTGAGACGTCCACTGGAAGACTTGAAATGCGTGACCCCTGATTTGAGAAGGGGTACCAGTGGTCCCGAGTAATGCCAGGGCAGAGCTGCAGAGCTGGCATTGTTAAACACCATCTCTGAAGTGCATTTGCCCAGGCTGGCTTTAAACGCATGATAATCCCCCTGCCTCAGCTTCTCAGAGTGCTAAAATTACATGTGTGCCTACCACACCCAGCTTTTTCTTCTTCATCAAACCCAGGATGCTCTACTACTAAGCTACACCCACAGCTTTCTTTAGTGACTTTCTATTATTTATTTTCTATTTTAAAATAGAGTCTTGCAGGGCCGGGGAGTTAGCTCAGTGGTTCCAGCGCCTGTCTGGCAAGTGCAAGGACCCGGGTTTGATCCCTGGTAACCACATACCATACTGGGTGTGGAGGTTCACGCCCAGCAGCAACCAGTACCGCATACCACATAGCCATGCGTGGTGGCTCATGCCTGTAATCCCAGCACCTGGGAGGCAGAGGCAGGAGGATTGCTGTGATGTGAGTTAGAGGCTGAGCTCAGGGCCAGCCTGAACCACAAAGCGAGACCCTGTCTCAAAAAATCTAAAAAAAACCCAAAAAGATAGAGTCTTGCAAAGTTTCCCAGCCTGGTCTGGAAAGCCTGATCCTCCTGGCTCCACCTCTTAAGAGGCTGAAATTACAAGTGTTCACCAATTTGCTTGTGGACTTTGTCTTTTTGTGATTTCTAATGTTACTGCCAGCTTTTGTTTCTTTTGTTTCGTTTTGTTTTGTTTTGTGACAGGGTCTTGCTTTGTAGTTCAGGCTGGCCCTGAGCTCACTACATAGCCCAGGTGAGCCTTGAATTTAGTAATCCTCCTGCCTCTGCCTCCTGAATGCTGGGATTACGCATGAGCCACCACGCCCAGCACTGTGGTATGAGGTTAGGGTTATCAACTCGAGATCTTACACTTGCCAGGTAGACACCAGAACCCCTGAGCTAAAATCCTGGCCAGCTTTAGTTTCTCTAACGCAACCTAATTTCTACTGCTCTGTCCTGAATTCCTCGGTTGGATCACCTCATTAACAAAGCCCCCACCCTGGGGGATGGAGCAGGTCCTGTTAGCAGGCCTGAGGTGGGGTGCCAGAGAGGAACTGAGACTTGAGCACAAGGCTGTACCTAGAGGGGCAGCTCATACAGATCACTGTCTGCCTTCAAGTCCCGCCCCTCTGGATCCCCCTAGGTCCTCTCAGAAGTTAGCAGAGCGACATTGAAGCTTGTTAGTGTTGTTGCAGCAGGGACATCAAAGCTGATCCCCCAGTGATGAGCTCATGCTGCTTTACAGCAGATTACATTTTGTACAAAATGTCACATGTTTCACAAGGGACAAAGGGCATGCCACTCCCGGCACACTTAAGGCATTTCCCAAAAGCAGCCCTCTGGCCCGTACACTCTGTCCTGTACCTGCCAGCCTGGTGATAAAGTGGCCCCACCTGTGGTTGCTAGGTGTGTCCCGTGAGTAGGTGAGTCCTGGCAAAGGGACGCTTGGCCAGACAGAGGAGGGAAGATAAAGGCAGGGCGGAAGGACAGCCTTCTGAGGAGGCTGTGCCTTGTCAGGGCCACTCAAGTCAGCTTGGGACTCGGGACTCCTAGCCACTTTCTCTCAGTGAGGCATGAATCAGGAGCCCTAGAACTGGGCTCTTCTAGCTTGGGCCGTGTATCCCAAACACATAAGACACTATGGCAGCCTTCCCACCTGACTACCTTTTTAAAATTTGAAAAATATATCACACCCCCAAAGGGTTTGTGTGATTTTCAAGGTGTATTGAAAAATATGGTATTACAAATTGTGTTGGAAAAACAATGTGTGTTTAAATTTAAAAATTTGTTCTAGCCAGACTTGGTGGCTCACACTTGTTTGTTTGTTTGTTTGTTTTTTAGGTTTTTTGAGATAGGGTCTAGCTTTGTTGTTCAGGCTGGCGCTGAGCTCAGCCTCAAACTCACATCACAGCAATCCTCCTGCCCCTGCCTCCCGAGTGCTGGGATTATAGGCTACAGGCATGAGCCACCATGCCCGGCACTGTGGTATGTGGTACTGGTTGCTGCTGGGCATGAGTCTCCACACCTAATACGGTATATGGTTACCAAGGATGGAACCCGGGCCCTTGTACTTGCAAGACAGGGGCTGGAACCACTGAGCTAAATCCCAAGCCCAAGCTCACACTTGTAATCCCAGCATTTGGGAGGCAGAGGCAGGAGGATTGCTGTGAGTTCACAGTGAATTCAGGGCCAGCCTAAACTACGAAGCAAGACCTTGTCTCGAAAAACTAAAACACTAAATAAATAAATAAATAAATAAAAATTTATTCAAATAAAAGACCCATGACCATTGATTTCCTTCTGCTTCCCACATATCTATCCTATGTTCCTACCACTTAGAGAAGCAGTACGGGAAGTCTTCATTCACATCTTTAATTGCATCATGGTAGCAATATAGCTAGATTCAAAATGCTCAATTTAAAAACTAATAGTCACCCGTGTCCCCAAGCCAGGTCCTAAGAATTGGATACCAGCACCTCCAAGGGCTCTTGAGTGACCTTTGCCCAATGCATACCTTCCTTTCTTCATGGGAGACTTCTGCTCCTCATGTTGACATCTACCCTTCCCTGGGAGACTTGCTTTTCTTTGCTGCATAAGCTTGTGAGTGCACCTTCCTGGGTCACTGGCATTGAGTAAGAGCCAGGCTGTCTCCCCACCTCATGCAGGGTGAACTCTGTGGAATTTCAGCTAATGCAGATCACTCACTGTAGAAGCTTAACTTTTTCTATTCCTTATTCCATTGGCAGCTCTTAGCTAAACTAGCAATCACAGGTTTTAAGGAAATAGTGGGAGAAGGTGAGAATGATGTCGATACATTGAAGGGAGGTGAAAAGGGATTTTTGGAAGAGTGAATGGTGCAAACCAAAACAGCTTCTTACCAAGGCACTTAGCGCTTCTGTGGGGAGACAGCAGGATGAGCCCACTCAGCGTAGCCAGGCAAGGCTGGAGGGGCTGTTCAGGGGGGAAGGTAGTATCATTTCCTTTCTGTGTGAAAATGGCCCGTGTTGTCAAGATGTTTTCAAATTCCCCAGGTTAGGCTAAGTTAGGTTGAATTCACACTATCTGGTGCTCTAGATCCAGCATGGTGGTACACATGTAGGAGGCTGAGACAGGAGCGTCATAGGTTCCAGCCCAACCTGGGCAATTTAGTGAGATCCTGTCTCAAAAAGGATCTTTTTGCTGCCCTTTTTTTAAAAAGGGCTGGGCATGTAGCTTAGTGTATTCCTGGCTTCAATCCCTAGGACAGTACTGGAAAAAACCAAAATACTATATAGTTTAGGGCCAGGGAGTTAGCTCAGTGGTTCCGGTGCCTGTCTAGCAAGCTCAAGGACCCAGTTTCGATTCCCCGGAAACCACATACAATACTGGGCGTGGAGACTCATGCCCAGCAGCAATCAGCACCACATACCACAGTACTGGGCATGGTGGCTCATGCCTGTCATCCCAGCACTCGAGAGGCAGAGGCAGGAGGATTGCTGTGATGTGAGTTTGAAGCTGAGCTCAGGGCCAGCCTGAACTACAAAGCAAGACCCTGTCTCAAAAAAAAAAAAAAAAAAAAAAAAAAACCACTATACAGTTTAATTGCTCACCCATAGTAGGTTGTAGCTGTTTTGTGACTCCAGAAAAACTACTGTTCCTGAGGTGACAGCGGGACCTCTGGAGTACAGAACCTCCCTCGGTCCAGCAGAACTGTGTCGGTCAGGTTTGTTTTTGTAAATAAGTTTCATAGAAACACAGTAGGCTCCCTTGTGTGGGTCGCCTTGGACCTCCTTATATGATAGGAGAGCTATGTCACTGCACTCACTACAGACCACAAAGC
>PVIR01026308.1:0-23675 GCA_004026965.1 Petromus typicus | reverse complement strand
GAAATATGCTGTTGGGATTTGAATCGGGATTGCATTGAATGTGTAGAGTAGTTTTGGGAGTATAGCCATTTTGACAATATTGGTTCTTCCTACCCAGGAGCAAGGTATGTCTTTCCATTTTTTGATATCATCTTCTATCTCCTTTTTCAGAGTGCTATAGTTTTCAGAGTAGAGGTCTTTCACCTCCTTTGTTAGATTGTAAATCCCTTTCTTTTTAATGTTAAATTAGAAATTACCAGTTGGTTACCTTACATATAGATTCACCCAGGTCTGTGAGGCTCTATTTTGAGCACGTCCCTCCAAATTTACATGTTGGAAATTTAATATGCAATGCAAGAAAGGTAATGCCCTCATTAGTGGATTAATTAATTATGGTAGAAATGAGTTAATTATTGTAGAAATGTCTTCATGATAAAAGAATGACTTTGGTTCCTCCATTATCTCTCCTCCCCAGCCTGTATCTCTCTGTCTCCGTCTCTCACGGTCTCCTGTCCTGTGATGTCCTCAGCCATACGATGCAGGAAGAAAGCCCTCATCAGAGGCAGCTCCTAAATTCTGAACATTTCAGATCTGTCTCCAGAACCATGAACAATTTATCTTTTCTATATAATTACCTGTCTGGTATGACTCAACACCAGCACAAAAGGAACAAAGACATCCTCAAACATTTTTTCACCAAACCATTAAATTTCTTACACCTTATATCTCCCTTTTGGATTCATTTGTTTTCTTTCTTCCAGAATATCTTTCAAATTCTTTAATCCACCCTTAATAAAACTTAAACTTTATTATCTTTGCACATCTGAAATGCGTTTTTATACCATCTCATTTTTTCCTTATCATTTAGGAATAATTTAAACAATAAACAGCATCTATGTAAATGAGCTCATTAGACACAAATACTCATAAAATGCATACCACCCTCACTGCCATCACACCCCAAAGACTTCTGTGAGCCTTTACAGCCCATCTGCCCCTCCACACAAGCCACAGGCAGCCACGGATCCGCTGAACGTCACTACAGATCACTCCATAGTCCACATGACTGAAATAATACAGCACACACTCTTTTGGACATGACTTTATCTTGATTTTGTGCCTGTGTTATGAAAGATTTAAAGATGTATCAATGTTGCTGTATGCTTTAGTAGTTGGATCCTTTACTGCTGAGTACTATTCCACACATTGGTTTTTTACCAGTTGATGGGATATTTTATATTATTTCCAGGCATTGTAACTGTAATGGAGGCCATTAGAAACATTTCTGTGTAAATATTAATGTGGTCATGTTCCTTCATTAAGCTGTGATAAATACCTACCAGTGAATGGTCTGGATGACACAGTTGGTAGAGTTCTACTGGTTTTTTTTTTTTTCTTTCTTTCTTTTTTTTTGAGACAGGGTCTCAAAACATTTCAAAGCCTGATCTTTGTAGTTCAGGCTGGCTCTGAGCTCAGCCTTGAACTCACAACAATTCTCCTGCCTCTGTCTCCCAAGTGCTGAGATTACAAGCATGAGTCACCACACCTGGCACCGTGCTATGTGGTCCTGATTGCTGGTGGGCGTGAGTGACCACGCCCCACTATTGTTGTATATGGTTACTGGGGATTGAACCCAGGCCCTTGCGCTTCCGGAACACAAGCCGGAACCACTGAGCTAAATTCCAGGCCCTGGAGTTCCACTTTTAAAGAACCTAACAAGCAAATTGACAGAGCGGTCATCCATTTGATACTCACAACAGCACTTTCAGAGGATTTTCTTGTGCTGCACCCCTCCCAGCACTTAATATATTCAGTCTTTTATAACATTAATTTTTTTCTTCCTAGTGGGTAAACAGCGGGCGGGGCGGGGGGGGTGTTGTTTTGTTTTTTGTTTGTGTTTTCTTTCTTGTACCTGGCATCAAACTCGGGACCTTGTTTTTGCCAGGGAGGTGTGGTGCCACTGAATTAAATCCCCACCCCAACAGCAGTTTTTCTTTTTGAAACAGGGTCTCGCTTTGTAGTTCAGGCTGGCCCTGAGCTCAGCCTCAGACTCATATCACAGCAATCCTCCTGCCTCTGCCTCCCGAGTGCTGGGATTACAGGCGTGAGCCACCACGCCTGGCACTGTGGTATGTGGTGCTGGTTGCTGCTGGGTGTGAGTCTCCACACTCAGTATTGTATGTGGTTGCAGAGGATCAAACCCGGGTCCTTGTGCTACTTGTAAGACAGGCACCGGAACCACTGAACTAAATCCCCAGTCCAGCAACAGCTGGTTTTTCTTCGTGGTTTTATTTTTACATTCTCATGATAGTTAATCATACTAGTCATATTTTTAGACATTTATTGGTCATTTTATTCATCCTTTTTTGAAAGTTTTTTTCAATATTTTGCTTATTTTGAATTGGTCTGTCTTTGATTATCAGATTGTAATGTGCTGCGTACAAGCCCTTTACCAGCTACACATGTAACATATATTTTCTTTAGTTCTATAGCTTTTTGTTTTCTTAATATATTTTTGAGAGCAAAAGTTTTTCATTTTGATAAAAATTCAACTTAACATATTTTTTCCTTTTATGGTTCATGTTTATTTGAGTTCTTAGAACTTTTTATCTTCCCCGAGTTCATCAAAGTGTTTTTTTGTGTGTGTTTTTGTTTTGTTTTGTTTTGTTTTTGTAGTTCTAGCTTTGCTGGTTAGACAGACAGTCCAGTCCTATCACACGTGGCAGTGTCTCCTGTCACAGCACGTGACTGTCAGTAGGCCTCTGTAACCATTCTTTCCCTGGCCAGGGTTTTTGCTTTGCTCTGAGAGAGAGAGAGAGTGAGTAAGTGTGTGTGTGTGTGTGTGTGTGTGTGTGTGTGTGTGTGTATGTGTGTGTTACACCTGCTCTGAATAAATGATTGAACCATGTAGAAATCTAGCTTCATAGTTGTTTTCCCTCCTTGAGCTTCAGATCTGATTCCGCCGTCTGGCGTCTCACACTGCTGATGAAAAATCCTTTATCAGGGTGATGGCTGCTCCCATGTGAGCCGACTGGTCTCTGATAATTTCATCTCTTCGTTTGTGCCATTCTGCTGTTTCATAAAAATGGATAGAAAAGCAAAGGTCTTGTTATGCTTTGTTTCTGAGGTTTTTTATTGTTGTTCTTTCTAACAAAATGCCCCCTGCGTACCAGGATTAGGGTTTACTTTTAATTTTAGAAAAATATCAGATCAATGCCAGACACCGCTTCTCTCCTTGCTATTGTCTTTTAGAGATATCTGTTGTCACAACTTGTCATTTCTCAGCTGGCCCTCCATAAATGTTCTTTCCTGTCCCTCAATTGGTTCCCTCTCCGCACATCTCTCGGGTGACAGGGCAAGTTCTAGCTTCTGTCTCCATCTCAGGCACGTCCGTTTGCCATCCAGTTCACTATCACTTAACGATTTTACTCTTTCATTTTGAAGAGGATATTTTTCATTTCCCACAATTCTGATTGATTTTTATTTATATCTATGTATTCTTAATGCAGTTATCTACTTATTCATGTTTTATCATTGTCTATCATGTATTATTGAAAATTGTAAATATTTATTTTAAGGTAATTTTCAGAGTTCTCTGTTATGTAGAATTTTCCAGGAAGAATTCTAATTTTGTGCAAAAGCTCATATTTCATGAGCATTGCTCACCTAACAGCCATGCCCATTTCGGTAATAAAGTCCACTTTTGCTGGGTATAGTGGCACATGTCTATAATCCCGGCTGAGGCAGGATTGCCACAAGTTCAAGGCCACCTTGGGCTACATAGTAAGTTCAAGACCAGTTTAACTGTACAGTGAGACCCTGTCTCAAAAAAATAAGTACCAGTTTTAGCACACGAGGAGCAATGTGTCTGAGTAGTTGTGACCGTTTGTTTCCCTTTGACAGACTTTGAATTTCCCAGCATCTCATGAAAAGAGGGGGGTTGGGGGACGTGTGACCCGGTCCAGTATCACAAGATATAATGGAGATTCTACCTGGCAGCTTACGGGAAGAGAGCAGTTGTAATACTTGGAGCCACAGCAGCCACTTTATGACCCTAAGGCATGAACAACAAACTCAGCAAAAAAGAAAGAAAGAAAACCGTATTGAAGAAAACCCAGATCCTTGACGGTGGCATTTGAGCAATAGCTTTAGAATTCTTATCATTAAGAAAAATAATAAATGTCTGTAAGATCCATGCCACAATTTCCAGCCACTAAAATCATTGCAAATTGACTCAAGGAGTGGTCTCTTCCCCAGCATGAGGTGCCTCTGCCTGGCTTCTTGGAGGCCTAAAGCTTGGAAGTTTGCTGTCAGCCCTTTAGACATTCTTGTTCTCAGCCCTAAAGCATGGCAGATGGTGGCCCTCCTCCTAGGCAAGCAGGAGCCTCTGTGTCCACCCTCTGCCTCTAGTCAGCAGCCTGTCACCTCTGATCTCCTCCGGTGGGCTAGCTGGAATCTTCCAGTCACAGGCAGAGAGCAAATTCCTGGCCCTTGCTTCAGGACAGGAGCCTAAAGTACGAGTCACCACGCCCTTCTTGGGTCCACGCCCAGTTCAAAATCCCAGGGGTCAAACTCCTGCCTCTTTCCCTAGCTCCACAGGCTCCAGCCCAGGCACACGCTCCGCTGTGGAACTGTCTCCACTCTGGCCGTACATCTGCCTCTCTCCTGAAGGACAGCCATGCTGTTCTAACTTGTTTGCAACTTGTTCCTAATTCCTGCATTAAGGAGCAGAAGAAATGTATCTAAGCCACCTACTTTGACCTCTGGTCCATAACACTGATTGCTGCACAGTGGGACAGTATTGGTGTCTTTGGGCTTCTTTCAAATACACTAACTCTTATTAAAATTGAAGCACAAACAAATGTAAAGCTAAAAACCAATACAAACTCATACACTCACTGTCAATATGTTGATGTGTTTCTTTCTATTGTTTTGGCTCTGTATTTTTACCAGTAAACTTTCATAAAATTATGGTACCAATGTAAAAGGGAAGATTTCATCTTGCCCTTTTACTTAAAATATTACTGCACAGATATTTTCATATAGATGATAGAAATATAGATATATCACAGAAATCTACCACAATTTCCCTACCTCCCTATTATAGAGATTTTAATTTGTAGCTACTATGCATAATGTTGTACGATAAATATTTCAAAATTTCCCTAGGAAAAAGTCCTAGAAGCAGGATTACTTAGACAAAAGATATAAACATTTAAATACATATATATACACATTTATCTACATATTGCCAAAGCACTCTCCCAACAAATGTTCATTCTCACAAGCTCTGAGTATAATAATGTTTAAACTTGCCAATTTGATAGGCAAAAAAGTCTCAGTGTTCTTTTAATTTACATTCCTTTGATACTCTAAGTTCGAACATTTTTCATATGGTAATTAGCCATTTGTCTTTCCTCCCAGTGCATTTTAAATAAGATTGTATTTACTTACAACTTTGCAGACACAGTCATTTCACAAATCAAATCAAAATCTTTTTATGCACAGTAAGCGTATAAAGCCACCTCTGAAGAGTTTGTGTCAATATCAATTTTATAATGGATATCTCTCCTTTGCAAGCTGAAATGTCATTTTCACTTCGGGTCCAAATTCTAATTGTCTTTTCTAATCAGTCTGTGGGCAATTTACAATCAAAGATATGGAGTACAGAGCAGACATATATAAACACAAGTAACCAAAGTGTGTGTGTATGTGTATGAATATATGGATATATTTTATGCATATATTTATATACAAATGAATAATTCACATACAATTAACCACACAGTTCTACAGATTCTTAATCTGTAAATGCCAGTGTAACTATGTATCTCCATAACCATAACCTCACACACAAATTTGTTTTTTAAGTCCATTAAAAACTGCAATTGAGACATCATGTGGAAATTTTACCACTTTGTCCTATACACCACAAATCAAATTAACATGTAAGTTAGAATAGACAAGAGACAACTGCTATGTGGTTGATTTGAGTTACTGCTTCATATTCTCAATGATAAAGTAATAAGTAGTCAGTAAATCATGTTTATGGAAAACTAGGATACGAAGTACTCAAAGCGATGATCAGACAGAAAATGAGTCAGGCTGTAAGCACATTTTAAGCGGAGCTGAGAGGAGACAAGGCACCCCCTTTGCAGAAACTTGCAAGAAAGACCTTGCTTTGGGGAAGACAGTGGATAAAAAAGCAGTCCCCAGGCCCTGCGGGTGCCCTTGCACATGGTGCTGAGCTTCTGTGCAGATAATGAAATATAATAAAATAATAATAATAATAATAATAATAATAATAACAATAATAATAATAATAGTGACCACCTCAGTCTTCCATTCATGGTTAATGGAAAGGCATAAAGGATCTCCGCGCACCTCGTAGCACACAAGGGGGCAACTCAGCAGTTGTGACTCAGCAACAACAGCAAAGCATGACATTCAGGAGGAAGTCATGTAATGGGAAAGGTGGGGACTCGGTGGTGCAGGTGAGCAAGATCCAGGCCCGTGGGAGGACGCGACTGTGGCAGGCTGTGTTCGTTGATAGACTAATGGTCAGCGTGAGTGGAAACGCTCAGCCGCTTTGAATCAGCATGACTGTTGAACAGTGTAAAGGGAAAATGGGGGAGGGTTCAGCGGAACTTCTTTGGAAGAGCTTAGTTTCGGATGCTTTTCTTCTGAAGTGTTTCAAAGGGGTTTTCTTTGAATGAGCTTTGTCTGCCTTCTTCTGTCTTCTGTCTTCTGTCTCCTCATCTGTCTCTTGGATGTGGTCTCCTGCCTTCACCCTTCTGGCTCAGATCCTTCACCTTTGGATTCAGACACCTCAGCTTCCATTGCCCCCCCTTTGGCCTTTCCAGCGCAGATCCTTTGATCTCGCATCGCAGATTCTTCAGCCTCCTGATACAGATTCAGCCAGGACCTTGCCCTGGGCTCGGAGCCCTAGCCTAGATCCTTCAGGTTTCCAGTGTGCAGACAGACATCTTGCACTACTCCACATGTGACGCTAGTAAGCACTGACTAGAACAAAGGCCAAAACTTCCAACTACAGAGAAGCATTGGGGCTTCCTAATTAGCGCTTCCCTGGAGGCACTGAGTCCTGCAAGGTTGGCAAGGCTGGCATTAAGAAAGCAAATCAGGAGAGTGTCCCGCCACCAGGGTGAATACAGAGTGGAGATGAGTGCAGGAGGATAAAACACCCACCCCAGTGCAAGGAGTTAAACAGGGCCTGAGCTGGTGGCACATGCCGGTCAACCTGGCACTTGGACATGTTACGGCAGGAGGATGCTGAATTGAGGCTAGCTAGGACTACATGGTGAGGTCATCTTTCATGGGTGTCTATACAAGACAAGAAAAAAATACAGTGAATGCTGCTGTTGAGTGCCATCAATTGGAAAGAAAGAGTCATAAAAACATTGCAGAATATCTTCACCCACTGTAGTCTACAGGTCTACCATCACGCTGCTTCTAGCTCTTCCCCAAAGTAAAAATGACCATGAAAGCTAAGTGTTTTGAACAGATCCAGAACATGGAAGCCACCATGACAGCACAAGTAAGGACATTCACAAGGGAAGACTTCCAGAACTGCTTGAGGAAGTCAGAAAAACAATGGCTTAATTGTGTTTGAAGTAAGGGGGGTTGAAAGGGAATAATGGTAATGTCTTTAGTCGATTTTGTTGTGATCACACCTCATTCTAACTCATTTTATTATTTGAATTAATTTTTAATTTCCCCTTTTCCTCCATTATCTGTTCCTTCCTGCTTTTGCTTATACCACATGTACATAAACATTCAGACTA
Organism: Petromus typicus; assembly: GCA_004026965.1. Classification (NCBI taxonomy): domain Eukaryota; kingdom Metazoa; phylum Chordata; class Mammalia; order Rodentia; family Petromuridae; genus Petromus; species Petromus typicus. The sequence continues at coordinate 15,894 of PVIR01026308.1, read as the reverse complement.
TTAGGCCAATTTGTTAACCTTTTTCTCTTCGGTGGAAGCCTAGAAAAATTCCACCAAAAAGCAAAGATGAAAACTGGATCTGATATTTCAACCACTACCCTAAGTGCATGTGTTAATCATAACCAAAGAAATTAAGCCAAGGAATCTGGAGATATTCCACTGTATGGTCAACTTCCCATTGCTGGAATAAAATACTTTACAACTGCAAATTACAAGATGGGAGATTTATTGTTGCTCCAAATTTCAGATGTTCTGGACCGTAATCCTTCAGTTGCAAAGTAGGGATATCACAAAGGAAGTGATGGCACAAAGCTGCTCACTTTATGGGCTGGGAAACAACACAGGGGAACTATGCCATGAGGATGCATCCCTTCAGTGGAGCACGCCCGCATCTCGCCCCTAACCGGTCCTCGCTCGTACCCACACATTCAGCTCTGGACATCAGCGGGCTGGGTCTTTGAATATAGCAACCCCAGAAGCCAGTCACCTTTCCAGGAATCTCTTCATCCAGTCAGGCCGACAGTTACATTAACCATAATATCTAACATGGTTGTTTTCATTACAAAGCCTAAATGTTCCATATGAGTCTTTTGTTTTGTTTTGTTTTGTTTTATCTTCAGTACAAGCCACAAACCATCCCTTGAGACAGTCTTGCAAAACTCAAATTTGGTAAAGTGAAAGAGTAGGTACCTCTCTGAAACCAAGTCTTTAAAGTGGTTTATTATTATACATTCGTGATACATAATTACATTCATCATGGGAAACTAAAACATACGTGTACCATGTGTTGATCCTTTTTCTTCCCTTTTCTCTCCTCTTTCTTCTGTCTTCACCTGTCCTGTCACCTCCTTTCTATGGCTACAAAGCCTATCTCTTATCATCTATCTTTTATTTAGATCTTTAGATAATCTATTCTTTGCATTTCTCACCAATTTTAATCACTTTGCAGTTTGAATTTTATTAATGAAACTTAGATGTTTTGTGTCTTGGGAAGGGTCTTTTGTTCTTTCCTTACTACAGGACTGGGGGTGGAACCCAGGGCCTTGTGCATGCTCAACAAGCAACCTGCCGTCAATTCCAGCTGCCTCCAGCTCTAGATGCTCCTTAAATGGGAAAGAATCATGAAGAGCCCAGGTGTAAAATGTAACCAGTTGCCTCATCTATGACATGGCGCTGAGATGAATAATTATTGCTTCATTTCATTTTGTCAGGATAAGATATATTTATAGATACAGAGAGAGACACAAAGAGAGAGACTTGGTGCCTTACATGCAGTAGGCACAGTTACTGTTTCCCTCTCTGTTTTCGCATCACTTCAGTCTACTATTTTGAAATAGCAAGGGATTTTCTTTATCAGAGGTAGGCTCTGCCCACCTGTATAGCCACTACCATGCCTCACATCTCCACTCAGGACCCTGCATCCAACCTCAGCTCTCTCGCCTCATAAAAACTCAAGCTTGCAGCCAGCAGTCCTTAACAAATCTTCACTGGTGATGAGCCATGATCTGTCATACACAAAAGCTTTAAGTGGACCTGCCCTGCTCACATAAGCAAGGACCAAAAACCAGGGAAATAACAGTCAGGCATTCTGACTTTACTCCCTGAATTCCATCCAGACTTCTTCCCAGGCACCAGTTCCTTCCTGGTTATCTCCTGTACCATTTCCATCTGGATCTTCAGTTCCATGGTTCTCTAAACCCTCTGTCCAATACATTTTGGTCCCAAGGTCTCCTTGCTTTTGTGGACTATTACGGACTCCCTCTCTCTAGTCTCCAATTTCTCCCTTTTTTATGATCTGGCATTTGCCCTTAGTTCCTTCGTATTGTAATTCAGATGAGTCCTGTTCTCCTCCTCTCCCTGGACAGAGGAGGAGGGACCAGATACTCAAACACTTCAGGACATTGTTAAGTGTGTTTCAGCCACAGAACACACTATAACAAGTTCTACAAAGACAGAATTCAGGAGCATCTTGGATGAGTTGGAATAAGCAAGATCTAAAATGGTCAAGACTCTGTTATTTCCCTGTTGTGTATAGAATTAGAAGCATCATATCACAGTGACATATGTGCATTCATGTATACAGCAGCTCAGTTTGTAATAGCTAAATCTTGGAAATAACCCAAATGCCCATCAACTGGAGACTGGATAAAGAAGATGTGGTGGGTTTTTTTATAAAATGGAGTATTACTCTGCCATAAAGAATGATATGGCCAGGGATTTAGCTCAGTGGTTCCAGCGCCTATCTTGCAAGCACAAAAAAAAAAAAAAAAAGTTATCTTGACCATTGGTCTCCTCGGACACAGAAGTTTCAAAGACATGGAAAGAGACAGAAGGAGGGTTTCTCAAATTATTTGATCACAGCATCCTGTTTTCAAAGCATCTTCAGGAAGCAGAGTTCTGAGGAAAGACTTTGAGGAATGACAGTCAGTGTGAGGATGGACTGTCACTGCAGGATGTGACGATCCTGGAAGATCTTTTTTTTTTTGAGACAGGGTCTCGCTTTGTGGTTCAGGCTGGCCTTGAGCTCAGCCTCCGACTCACATCACAGCAATCCTCCTGCCTCTGCCTCCCTAGTGCTGGTATTACAGGCATGAGCCACCACGCCCGGCACTGTGGTATGTGGTACTGGTTGCTGCCGGGCGTGAGTCTCCACACCCAGTATTGTATGTGGTTACCTGAGATCGAACCCAGGCCCTTGCACTTGCAAGACAGGCACCGGAACCACTGAGCTAAATCCCTGGCCCCATAAAGATATTTATACTTAAATGGGTGCACCTTGAGGACACACTCATAAGTGAAATAAGTAGGACACAGATGTGTAAATACTATATAATTTCTCTAGTATGAGAAACTAAAGGTATAAATGAAGTCCAGAATGTATAATAGGTATTGTGAAATAGGAAGAACACATTCAAGGAGAAAAGAGAAATAGGATAGGGGAAAGCAAAGAATGGAAAAAAAATGATAATTAAAACAAAAAAATGTAAACAAAGTTTATGTATATGGGGGATGAAGGGTTGTAGGGAGAGCAAGGGAATGGGAAAAATGACAAACAAGATGTTTCATGTTTAAGTACAAATTCTCAATGTTGAATGTGATCATAATATAAAATATATATAATATATAATATAATATTTAGTATTAATTAATATATAATTAATTATAATTCTATATAATTTTATAATTATATATAAAGCTCAGGGCCAATTAATATATTATATTATATTATATTATTATATAACATTATATATTATATTGTATTATACTATATATATATAATGTACCAAAAGTTTAAAAAAATAAAATGATCATGAGCAGACTGGGCATAGGGCTAGAGCCAAAACATAAAACCAAGCCCTGAGGTGGTTAAATGAAGAGTTAGCACATAAAGCCAAGAGTCCAAAGAAGAATCAAAATCATAATGTTTCCTTCAGACAAAGAACTAACTCAAACCCAAAGTTAAAACTCTACTTTAGTTAGGAAGAGAAGGTGTGCCAAGGAAATGGCCCAGAAATAGATCAAGGAGACTGAGTCCTGCAAATGCTTGGAACAGGAGAAGGACCTGGTTTGCGACCCAGACTGACTCTGTAATCACACTCAAGGCCATCATTTGAATACCAAAGATAGAAAGGAGAAGCATCCCAAGCCCCAGCAGAGGGAGAAAAGAATGGTTTCAAAGTTCACAGCAAAGGAGTAGCCTCAACTCCCAGCTTAGTGGGTCGGATGCTACAGCAGGCACCAGGCAGGCCGTCTGTAATGTGATCTCACATCAAGTCAAGCCTGATATCTTCAGGTCACCTGGTACTAACTAAGACACTGGGTCCACTTGGGGTCCAACTAGCACCACAGCAGATGATTGAAGGTCCAGACCCTAAAAGCACTGCACTTTCTCTGTGGGTCCTTCCTCTGTCGAGAAGTATGAATACAAGAGGCTGGAGGGAAGTTAAGGAAGCCAAGGCTTACTAGTTGTGAGGGCAGTAGGTGAGCAGGTCTGTGTGGGCCCCAGAACTGCAGGGGTGGCTGACACTCCAACTTCTCAAGCCTCTCCTAGGGAGCCTGGACAAGCAAGAAACAACAGCATCTAGGTAAGACACAAAGCGTAACTAGAAATGAACAGCCATGAGGGTGACCCCTAGATACTCACAGGCTTAATGGGAGAGTTGGCCATAAAATTCATTAAAAAGAGAGGTGCTTCTGTGCTCATTTTTCAGCCCAAAACTGTCTTAACTGGCAAGAACAGTGGTAAGAAATGGGCCTCCTGAGATGGGCCCTAATCATTTCTAGGCCACAACTGTTTCTAGAATCCTCTCTACTATAAGGGTGGGCAGAGGGGAACTCCTCTGCTTGGGTTTATGGGAGTGTCCCCCAACCTTTTTGTGTCTAGCTAGGTCATTCAGGTGGCCTTCAACTCATGAAGCCTACACTGGCCTCAGACTCACAGAGATCCTCCAGTCTCAGCCGTGTGCCACCACACCCTGCAAGACCCTTTATCTTTCTCTATTCTGGATTCAGTGACCATTTGCAGTTAGACTTTCACCTAAATGGAGGCAAGGCACCATTTGTTCCATTACCCTAACTCCCCAGCTTCCACTGTGCAAAACCTACCTCCAGCCCTTTAACTGAAGTTAGACTCAACTCGTGTCTTGATTCAAGATTTTGACAAGTTGGCTGCCCCTGCTTGAACTTCTATCTCTGCAAATACAAGGTCTATTGGAAATCTGGCGTTGTCACTTTTTCCCCCTGGGCAATCAACTGTACAATCACAAGGAATGCTAGCTATTGCCGTTACTGCAACTCTGGGAACACAGACATCATATAACTCTGCTAAAGAAAAGACTCATAACTTAAAAAGCTGCCAGGGTTTCCAGGATGGCCTTCAGGAGCCCAGCACTGCCGAGCTACTCACTGCTGAAATGCTTTGCTCTGAAAAGAGACATAATGGATATTAGCATTCTCAGCAAAAGCACTTTAGCCAACTCTGTTTTCATATTCCTCAGCCCAATTCCTTTGAAAATGAAAGTAAAAATAAAGCGCTGCTCCTTATAATTTCCTCAAGACCTTGGAGTTGGGGGGGGCGGTAAAGAAAATCTGCTGACTTCGCTGACCTTGGCGAGGCGTGGAGGGGGCAGGGAGAGGCGGTTGCTGTGTTTGGGTCTTGTGTGAGTCCTAATCGCTCAGCGTTGCCTGTGCTTTCGATATTTCCTTTCAAAGTTGCCATTTTGCTGTTGCAGCTGGTCTTGTCAGTTTTCAGTACTAATGGGTTGTGATGGGGTGTCAGGGGAAGTCAACAATCAATGCCTGGAAAAAACTGGTGGGGGTGCAGGGGGCCCATCACGGCTGACACGGCCAGGAATGGAAATACAATGGCTTTCTTTTGTAGAAAAAGAGTCCAGAAATTCTATGCTGTGTTTTGCTTTTTGAGATTAGTATAGATTTTTGTCCTTTGAGGACTGAGCTGTCTGCCTTTCTCCAAGTTGAAGTTTGGCTGTCAAAGACGTAGACTCTATAGTTTCTAAATAACCAATTGACATTATAGTTGAAATGGTAATTCACATTATGGATTGTATTTATTTCTCTTTCTTGCAGGAAGATGAAATAAGATAGGGAAACGTCTGCAAAAACAGAAGCATGAAAGAAATGGTATGAGATGGCTCAGGCTAGCTCGTGAAGCAGGCCTCTTTTTGGAAAAACTCATTTAGGCCCCAATGTTGTGTGACAAGACAACACTATTACAGTAACACTCAGCAAAAGGATGCTAATGTGAAAAGCATCAATTCCTAGCTGTGGTTTACAGCAAAGGCAAGAAATCTCATCAAAAATGTTTTCTACTAATAATTCAGTAGAACACTCATATGACGCTGGTGGCAGAATGCAGAATATTTACCTCAGAGATTGTTTTATTCAAGTCATATATCACGGACTAGATGTGAGAGTGGATTTGACCAACAACCAAATGTAAAACAATCTATGACAGCAAAGCACTTTCTAAACGAAGGTTTATTGTACATATGTATGTGAATTATATTTATGCCAAGAATCCCAAAGTGGTTATTAAGCAAAATTATTCCAAGCTGACTCTGTACAACACATAAGTTCTGGCGAAGTTTTATGTAATTTAGAGTAAAATTCAGAACAGCATCCTGACATACTCACTTTGTAAATGCAATCTGCGTAGATTAGGTCTTCTTAAAGGAGAATCCATTTCCAGTCATGTTTTTTAAAAACCCCAAAATTGAGTTATAGATAAAAATATGGACCAAAGTATCTAAAGTTAAGAAATGAACAGCCACGCTGACCCCACTCCTGCTTACACGGTTCTCTTTCTTCTCCACACTTGACAGTCTCACCCAGCCTTTCTGTATCACCAAACTCATCATGTGCGTATAAGATTTTCAGAGTCAGAGCAAAATAGCACACTTTTCCTCTTAAAAAATCATTCACCAAGAAGATAAAGCAGCAATGTTTTTCCCATTTCCCTACCAATTACAACAGAAAATGCTGGACGTTACATATCTGCATATATACAGCAAACATTAGAAGCCTGAATGGTAGAGAGAAAAGCATATGGAACAGGGACTTAGAAATTTGAAGTACAACAGGGTTGAGTTTTCTGTTTCTGTTTTTGGTTCCTTTTGTTTGTTTCATATATACAAGACCTACAAGTGAGAACCTAGAAACTCTGAAAAGCCATTGATACAGACAAAAATAGTCCATGAGAAACCTGCTCTGCTAAACTAAATGACCAAGAAAGAGGCAGTTGGATCTGGCAGAAAACTTTTAGACAAAAGTGAGTCTACTCCAGCCAGACTTCACAGAAAACCTCCTGGCACACCCATGGCACAGAAGTGGGCTAGAGAGGCGAGGCATGCACTTCCTGAGGTTCTGAGGAACCCTGGCATCTCCCCCGGGCTCGTGACAGAGAAGGCACAGTGAGGAGAAGGGACATTCGCTTATGCCAACCGCCAAACGTAAGAATGCTTGAAATAAACAAAAAAGCAGAAAGCCTCAATAAAGACAGCAAGAGACTGCACCTTCCACATATAAATCTGACACTTTCTACAAAATGGACCATATCTGCAAGAAAACACAAACTAGCACAATCCATCCAATGTTAATGAATAGCCCAAGATCTATTCAGATAATTAAATTCATAATTTTTAAATTCCTCCAAAACAAAAGTAGGTAGACCCAGTTTCACTGGAAAATTGTATTCAACATGAAAATGTCACAGAAATGACAATTAGCACCAATCCCATGTAATATCTTCCAGAAAATGGAAGACAGCACATTTTATTTTGTGAAGCTAGTGTCCCCAATAGCAAACTATCAAAACACAGTATGAAAAGAAAACTAACATTCAATATCCCCCATGAATATAGATGCAAAAATCCTTAACAACAGCTAGCAAATAAAATTCAGCACTATATTAAAAATTCGTATCCATGACAAGTGGAATTTATGCAAGGGATACAAATCCAGTTCAATATTCAAAAATCAATGTAATCCACAACATTAACAAGATAAAGAAAAGGTCAGGCGATCAAATCTATCAATGCAGAAAAATCATTTTTTAAAAATTCACACCTATTCATGATTTTAAAAAACAAAACAAAACAACTTTTAGCTAAAATCATCCTGCTCAGAATTTATGACCAATCCCCCTTTTCCAATTCCTACCTGGGTGATACTGGGAAAACTGTTTAATTTCTCCATTTGAAACAAAAGGGGCAAAGATGCTAACTAGCTCACTGAGATCCCGTGTGAACTATCATTACATAACAAATGAGTAATGATTACACAGAAGTGGGAGGTTGAGTGATATCTGATGGAACAGCTTCTTTCCCAGTTTTGTACACTATAAGCATTAGTACTTTGCGTACAAAGTCAGATAAGGCCTTCTTAGTTCAAAAATCTACCTGTAACGGTGCTTGGATATGCTTTTTAATTCAGTATCTTATAAGAAGTATAAAACAAATTGTGGGTTAATAAAGTAAAAATACATGAGTACATATACATGCATTTGGATGGGGGCAGGAGTACTTGTTACTAAATCCTGGGCCTCAATACACACTAGTTAAGCACTCTGCCACTAAGCTAAACCCCATCCCTTCCTAAATTTTTATTTTAAGAAAGGATCCTTTAACTTTTGATTCTCCTGCTCAGGCTTCCCAGATAGCTGAAATCACAAATGCACACCATCACCCTGATTCATACATATTCTAATTTATAATTAATTTAGGCAATTACAACATCAAGAAATGTGATGTCATTCTAGTATGTATTACTAATCACTCTAAGAGATACTGAAAACTTTTAACCAAATATAAATAATGATAAGAACAACAATAAGAGATGGCTTCCGATCCGAACCTTACTCTTTCCTCTTCCATTTCTCACACCCTGCTAATCCTCTCCTGCATGTCCTATGCAATGCCATTGCTTTCCCATGTCCAGCTATACAGAACAGACCCTTCCTTATCTCATTGTCCTTATTCCTGTTTGCAAAATAACTCCTAGTCTCTGTTGCTGTGCTTGGTATATGTACTTTAAAATACTGATTAACAATGCCATCTCCTAGCAGCCCAAGCTGTCCTGCAGTGCATGAGGCAAAACTGCCAGCCTCATGTGAGTCAGCCCTCAGTATTCATGAGTTCTGTACCATGGATTGACTCAACAGCAGACTGAAAATACTAGGGGAAAAAATTGCATCTGTACTAAACATGTACAAATTTTTCTTGCCATTGGTCCCAACAATACAGTATAAGAACTATTTATATTATATTAGTATTATAAGTAATCCAGGGGTCATTTAAAGCAAAAAGGAGGATATATCTTAGATTATATGCAGAGACTGCGCTATTATTCATAAAGGTGTTGAACATCCCTGGATCTCAGTATGGATAGCTCCCCTACCTCCCAAGGAAGGGTGCTCCATGTCTACTCTGTAACCAAATATTCATCATTCCAGTCGCCAGTCTCTGCGCCTTGCACCAATGGCACAGCCTGAGGAAGGGCTGCTCCTGTGGTTTTGACAAGAAGAGAACCTTTCTACGTAAGAGTCCAAGCTAAAAACAGTTTCCACTGCCCCCCTGCATAGCTATACTTGCATCTGGTCATTTGCAGTATTACGACTAAGCATCTACTCTAGTCTCAGGATTTCAGATTTACTATTTAGTGATCTTAGGTTTATCATTGTGTCATAAATGTTCAAAAACATTGAATGAGTAAATAAACATATACTGGCTCCACAGGTTGAGCAGACCTGAGAGGATATACACACACATTGCTCCCAATACCTGAGAGTGTTAGATAAACTTTTAAATGCATACTCAAAAACAATAAAAGGAAATCCCAACATGTCAGAAATTAAAAAAAAAAATAGGTGAGTAGTGGCAGAAGCCAAACGAATGACAAGGGTATTGTAGCAGATACGACCCAGTAGGCATGAGATTCAAGTTTTAATGCCTGCACAGGAAAAGGCAGAAAGAGATGTGAGCTGTGACACCGAATTTAGAAGTTTGGTACACCTGTTTAACATATCAGCAGGGAGGCTTGTGATCAGCTTAGGACAGTGGATAGAAAAAGACACCCACAGGTGGTTGGAGCCACATGCCTGCTCTACAGACATAACGTAGTATCCACATCTGTGTTACCGGCAAAGTGAGAGAACTCCAACCAAGAAATTAATACAGACACACACAGCAATCCCACTTATGACTATGTAACTGAAGGAAGGATCTCAAGAAGCACTCGCACACCTCTGTTCATAGCTGTATGACCTGCAATTGACAAAGATAAAAAGAAACCCAAGTGGATGAGTAAATTAAATATAGTACACACATACAAGAAACACTATTCAACCTTAGAAGGAAATTTGACACACAATATTTTGTGGATGAACCGTAAGAACTTTGTGCTGAAGGAAATAGGTCAGTTGGAAAAAGACAAATATTTTATGATTCCATCTATTTTAGATACCTAAAGTGACCACTCACAGAAATGGAAAATAGAAATGTGGTTGCCAGGGGCTGAAGAGAAGGAGAAAAGGGAGTCACTGTGGAAGGGATACAAAGTTTTAGTTTTGCAAGAGGCAGAGGTTCTAAAACCTGGTTGTACAACCATGTGAATATGCTCGACATTACTGAACTATATACACTTAAATGTTACAATAATAAATTTGTATTATATATTTTAAACATAATTTAAAAATAAAAACACAGGGCCAGGGATTTAGCTCAGTGATTCCTGCACCTGCCTTGCAAGCACAAGGGCCCAAGTTCGATCCCCAGCAACCATATACTACAATGTTGGATGTGGAGACTCACCCCCATCAGCAATTAGTACTACACACCACAGTGCTGCGCATGCTGACTCACGCTTATAATCACAGCACTTGGGATGCAGAGGCAGGAGGGTTGCTGTGAGTTCAAGTCTCACCTGGGCTACATAGTGAGATCAGGGTCAACCTTAACTACAAATCGAGAGCCAGTCTCAAAATAATAATAATAATAATAATAAACACAGTACAGAACCACTGGAGCCAACTAGGTCTCCATCAAATGCAAAAAAAATTGTCTAGACAAGAGCACAAGCAGGATCCCACATTCTCTCAAGAAACCAAACCATCCCTGCCAAAGATGAGTTTACTCTACAAAGTGAGCTCACACTCAAAGATGGGTTCCTACTAAAAGATGTCAGGCACCACGGAGAAATTAGTCCCCGCGGGAGAACTGTCAGAGACTGCAAAGGAAAAACTTTCTTTCCAAAAGATGGAGACAATAAAACAATCAGAAAGAATGTAATGCACATGTTCTTACCCAAGATATAAAAGACTGTCTCTAAACCATAATGAAAGGACAGAAAAGTAAAGGAGTTTGAAAGAGGAAGGGAAATATAGTGTTAAAGGAACTAAATAAGCATTCTAGAAATAAGGTATAATTCATTTCATGTTTTTCATCACTACATGGGTTAAACTCTAGTCCAATGGACCCTGCTAATGAATGCTAAGGTGAAAAGCAATATGTTATATTCAATCCAAACATTTTCCCAGCCAATTGCATGATGTATGAACCATAACACAAGACTTATTCCACAACAAAACACAAAATAACACCAAGCTTCCCTCCTGTTTATTCCCAAGTACTAAGACTTCGATTCAGACCTTCTTTTTAAACCCTGCATGACAGAGTCCTTTCTCTTTCAGTTCTCAAAGTTCAGTAATTTGTTTTCAGCAAAAGACAGGAGATATACATAAAATAATTTCAGACATTGTTAAAAAAAATAATACAAAACAACAAGAAACCAATGTGCTGTGGGCGCTTGGATTAAGTGCTGAGAGAAACCTCCCTATAGAGACAGTGGGTAAGCTGAGCCTGGGCGAGAAGGTGACTCTCAAGCAAAGATCTTGGAGAAGAGCAATCAAAGGGGGGGAAATGACAATAGTTTTGAGGAAATGAGCAAAAGTCTTTGGGTTGTCATTTGGAATACAAACAAGCAAAAAGAAAGTCCAATGAAGCTGGGTATGGGGACTCATATCTGACATCACAGCACCTGGGAGGTTCAAACAAGAGGACCACAAGTTCATGTACAGGTCAGATGGGAAACTGGGCAGCTTATGGAGATCCTGTCTCCAAATTTTAAAAATAAATTAATAAGCAATTGGATATGTAACTCAATCTCTAGGCCATGGATTCAATGTCTTATTCCATAAAATAAAAATGAGAAAGCTTAGGGCTGGGGATATGGCTCAGTGGTTCTGGCATCTCCCATGCAAACGCAAGGACCAGAGTTCCATCCCCGGTAACCATATACAACAATGCTAGTCATGGTGAGTCACGCCCACCAGCAATCAGTACCACATACCACAGTACCGGGCATGGTGGCTCACGCCTGTAATCCCAGCACTCAGGAGGCAGAGGCAGAAGGATTTCTGTGAGTTCAAGGCTCGCCTGGGCTACATAGTGAGCTCAGGGCCACCCTGAACTACAAAGCAAGACCCTGTCTCAAAAAACAAAACGAAAGCCTAAAGATGCTCTCTTCAGCCATGGTACATAAGATGCTACAGTGCAGATACAGAGTTATTTACATTGGTCTTCTTTCCTGTTTCCTGGCGTAAGACTCCTGAACTCCCTGGAATCTCCACAGGCATCTGTCTTCTTGTATTCGGATGAGATGACTGGAAGCTGTCAGCCCTGAGATAGCTTGGGGATAAAAGCAGACCCAGAAATGACCAAGCATGTAAAGAAGTGTGGCACCTCAGCCCCATATACCAACCTCTGAGGAGGAGAGGAAAAAGAGAGGGCCTGCAGGTTCAGTTCGGCACCAACGACCAACAATTTAATCATGATGTCTATGTAATAATGAAGTTCCCACAAAAATCCAAGCAAATGGGATTCTGACAGCTTCCACACAGCTGAGCACATGGAGGCTGTGGAAGGTGGTATATCAGAAAGGGGTGGAAGCCCCCCATATACCTTGTCTCCTCTATCTCTTCCATATCCTTTACACGATCCTTTAAAATATGCCAGTGTGAGAGTTTCCTTAAATTCAGTGAGCCATCCAGCAAATTAATCAGACACAAGGAGAGGTTCATAGAAACTTCAACTGAACAGCTGGTCAGAAGTACAGGTGACAACCTATTGCTAGAGATCTGCAATTGAAAGAGGGCAGTCTGGTGATACGTCACACTTGACCTTCAACTTGAGGCATCCGACACTATCCTGAGGTAGATAATATCAGTATTAAACTTCATTAGAGGGTACCAAGGGCCAGGATGTAGCTCGGTGGTTCTGGAGCCTGCCTTAGAGGACACTGAGCTCATATCTGTTTGAGAACTGATCACTTACTCACTGGAATTGGACAGGGGATCTACACACAGTTAGTGTCAGAAACACTGTGTAGAGTGTGATGTAGGAGTATAATAGAATAAGCAGAGGGGTTTTTCTTTCTACTCACTATTGGTTCCCTTGAAGTTCAAGTTGTACCTGAGCCCCGGGATACAGTCTGTTTAAAAGAATCAAAGCTCCAGGTCCTGAACCTCAGCCAGAATTACACAGCCACAGGCAAATACAGAAATACATTCTCTCAGAAGTCATGGATGACTTTTGCACTTGAAATTACCTGCCTCTGTATGAGTGAAAAAATAAACTGATGCTAAGCACTTGGGACCCCTCAAGCTCAGTCCATTTTCTAAAGCACAGATAGCAGCTTTTTCTGTAAAGGACCAAAGAATAAATACTGCATTCACACCCCATTAGTAGGCAATACATTCCAAAATCTTCGCAAACATCAGATAAAACTTAATTTTCTATATATGCTGATTTTTTCCTAGCCATACATATGTTGGAGTTAAACTTATAAAGTAGGCCCCCTAAGAGATTAACACATAGGCACTGTGACACAGCCTCAGGCTACCACTGACCAGATGACATGTCAGAAAAGAGGGTCATCCACTTTGGGTGACCCCAGATCACTGAGCCACGGAAATATTGGTGGCTGAATGTCAAAAGCAAATGATGTTAATGGCTAGAGTTCTTTTATAGTTGCGCGATGTTTTTTGTGTTTGTTTTTGAAGAAATGTTTTCAAAGAACTGCACAATGGGAAGCTGTCTCCTTAACTGGTTACAGAGATTATAATGTTTCTCTGATCCTTTGTGTGACTTCTATGCTTCCTTTTAGCCAAGGATCGTGTCCTATGAGCTTGTCCTTTGATGCTTGTGCCATCCGAAATATTTTGGCAAATTTTGGTAATGTTCATATTGCTGGTCCTGCTTCAGATTTCTTATCTTCAACTTCCTCTGAAAATAACTGAACAAGTTCTGATTCTTTGTTGTTGTTGTTATTGTTTTAACAATTCTCACTGTGCTTTCTATGTTCTTCCAGTTCTTCATCAAGGACATTGACAAGTCTTCCTACATCACCTTGTCACGCTACCTCAGAGATTTCCATGTTTTTCCATCAAGCCCCAGGAATCTTTTAAAATTATTCACAACTTTATTACATTAGTTTTTACAGCAGATACTCAATTTGTCATTTTAATTTATCCATTACAACTTTGATGAATGTGTGCCAGCCTGGCAGTAGTGAATGATGTTGCAGCACTGTGTTGTATCCAGATTAGAGCCCATGTCATTGATGATTGGATATGATCAACTACTAGGTGGACGTACATGGCCTTGACAAACTAATCAGTCAGACCATCAAGGGGCTGAAGCAATGATGTTGGAGATAAAATACACCCTCAACATTTTCACAGCAAACAGACTCCGGATGGCCAGGTGCATTGCTTATTTTAATAGGACCTTAAATTCCAGCCCCTCAGCTTGCAAATATTTTTTCACTTCTGGGATGAAGTATTTGTGGAACCATTCCATATGCCAGATGGCTGTGACCCATGCTATCTATGTTGCCAGAACATGAGCAGATAAGTTTTGTTTTTATTTTTGAGAACACACTGGTTTTCTTTACACTACACCTGGTCATGTGCTCTGAAGTACTACCACAGAGTAGCAGAGCTAGTCTGTCCACCCACTGTATGCCCTGGTATCTCCTTTCTCCTTTATGAATAGAGATTCTTTGGGGCACCTTGTTCCAGGTATCATTACAACTGATGACTTTAGATGGTATCTCTCTCCTTAGTCAACTTTTTCAGTTCTTATAGAAATGTAGTAGCAACTTCTTCATTGGCATAGGCAGTACCTCTAGTAATTTTTCTAATTTTCATTCCAAACCTATTTAAGAATCTGTGTATCCATTCTTTCCTTGCAGTAAATGGTTGGTGCCGCCCATTTCAGGAGATTCCTTGCTGAGGACTTCCTACAGGCCCCAGGCTTTTAGGTCCAACATGTTGCCATCAATCACGTCATATTTTCCTCCCTGTCTTCTGTCCACAAATGTAATTCCTTTTCTAACTTAAGTACTTACATACACAGTGGCTATAATTTTTGTAATCTGAAGTGCAACCCAAAAACTAATACAAATTTATTTTTCCTTCTACAATTTCAAGATACATAATTTGCTCTTACCATGGGTTACCTTTTTGCTTAAAGAAAGCACTTTACACCTTCAACTTTGACAAATCCAAATTGCCAGCAACATAGTTCTTTGTGCTTTAGAACCTTTATTAAATAAAATAAAGGTTATTTAAACACAAACACTGTGAACCTGATCCCCTACCCAGCTAGTAAGTGCCTGGCAAGTGGGCAACCTACATGGTGCAGGCTGGACAAACGGATGAACAAAGGGATGGTTCACATCCTGGGCTGCATAGGACTGGCTGCAGCTGGCTGGCACAAGATTTCACCACACTATCAAAATGGCATGCACTTTAAAACTTACAAACTTGTATTTCTCGGATTCTCCATTTCATATTTTTGGAAACTGTGGTTGACCTTGAGTAATAAAAACAGTAGAAAGAAGGACATGGATGAGAAGGGACACCACAGTTCAGCCTGTGAAGGTCACACAGCCTTTGCTGCAGGTACTCAAATCTGCCTCTGTAACGCAAAAGCAGCCAAAGACAATATGGAAGGACTGCTGCTACATTCTAACAACAAACAGAAGGAAGACTGCCAAGCCCTGTTCTAAAACAGCAATCTCCAAACTCTACTGTACCCAAGATGAACCTTCGGGTGAAATGTGGGGGGGGGGGGGATAAATAAATAAAGGGGTTTTTTTTTTGTTTTTGTTTTTTTTTAGGTTTTTTTTGAGACAGGGTCTCGCTTTTGTGGTTCAGGCTGGCCCTGAGCTCAGCCTCAAACTCACATCACAATCCTCCTGCCTCTGCCTCCCGAGTGCTGGGATTACAGGCGTGAGCCACCACGCCCGGCACTGTGGTATGTGGTACTGGTTGCTGCTGGGTTGAGTCTCCAGACCCAGTATTGTTATGTGGTTACC
>PVIR01026307.1:0-24016 GCA_004026965.1 Petromus typicus | reverse complement strand
TAAATCAATAAATACAATACCCTAAATTAACAGACTCAAGGGCAAAAAATGAATTGTCATCTCAATAGATTTTTTTTAAAAAGCATTTGACAATATGCAACATCCATTCGTGATTAAAAACGTACAGAAAATTGGAATAGATGGTCTTTACCTCAAAGTAATCAAAGCTGTCTATGAGAAACCAACAGCCAGCATCATACTCAATGGTCAAAAACTGAAACCTTTCACACTAAAATCAAGAACAAGACAAAGATGTCCACTATCACCACTCCTGTTAAATATAGTACAGAAAATGTTAGTCACAGAAATAAAACGTTATTTATTTAAGAAAAATAAATAAAAGGAATAAAAATAGGTAAGGAAGTTAAACTGTTGTTATTTGCTGATGACATGATATTCTATATAGAAGATCCTAAAGACTTCTGGACTTAATCCCTAGATTGAGTAGCATAGCTGGACACAAGGTCAACACTGATAAATCAATAGCCTTTGTATAAACAAACAATGGACTTACTGAAAGATAAATCAGGGAACCAATTCCTTTAATAATAGCATCCAAAAAAAATTAAAATATCTAGGAATCAACCTCATAAAGGAGATGCAATATCTCTACTCTGAAAACTGTAACATTTTGAAAAGACAGATCAATGAGGATATCAGAAATTGCAAATATATTTCTTATTCCTGGAAAAACCAGTATTGTCAAAATGATCAAACTGCCAAAACTGCTATGTACATTCAGAGTAATCCCAATTGAAATCTCAACAGTATATTTCAGAGTTAGTGAAAATAATCCAAAATTCACCTGGAATCCCAAGAAACCTAGCATAACAAAAGCAGTCTAGAACAACAAGATCATGGCAGAGGGTATAACAATTCCCAACTTGAAATATACTACAAAGCTACTGTGATAAAAGCAGCATGGTACTGGCTAACAAACAGACCTGAGGATCAGTGTAACAGACTAGAAGATCCAGAAACACCCCCAGATACACTAAATAAGCTCATCTTTGACAAAGGAGCCAAATATCTTCAATGAAAGAAAGACAATTTTTTCTTTAACTAATCGTGCTAGAAAAACTGTGCTTCAGGCAGCAGTCAAAATGGTTTTAGCCCAGGGAAATTCTTCCAAAATGGTGTCAACCTAGGGAAGTTGCTCCAAAATGGCAGCAGCCTCTGGAATTTTTTCCAAAAAACAGCAGCTCAGGGAAATTGTTCTAAAATGGCAGTAGCCTTGGGAAGATGTAGCAAAATGTCTGTAGCCTGGGGAAGTTTCTCCAAAATGGCAGCAGCCTAAGGAAATTTTTCCAAAATGGTGGCAGCCTGTGAAAGTTGTTCTAAAATGGTAGCAGCCTTGAGAAGTTGTAGCAATATGGCTGCAGCCTGGGGAAGTTGCTCCAAAATGGCGGCAGCCTAAGGATATTTTTCCAAAAATGATGGCAGCTTTGGGAAATTTGTCTAAATTGTGGCAACCTAAGGAATTTGTACCAAAATGGTAGCAGCCAAGAAAACTTGTTGCAAAACTGCATCAGCATAGGGGAGCATTTACAAAATTGCAGCAACCTAAGGAAGTTGTTTCATGGGATTTGATTAATAGGTACTTGACCCTTATAGCTATGAAAGAGGGAAGGCTGGCTACTACTGGTCCAGCTGGCAGCAGACCTTGGCATCATCTATGTGGTGCTGATTAAAAGTGCATGCCGAATACAAGAGTTGTGAGGTCAGGAATGCTTTCACCTAGACTTCAGAAAAAAAGCCTGGGAAGCCAGGCAGTGTACCACTGAGAGGCTAATTTGTGAAACTGAATGTGAAACTAAAAATAGAAATGCCAGAAGTTTGGAGAAGCCAAACTGAAAAAAATTGCAAAGAAGAAGCAGAGCCAAGCCAAGAAAAGTGAAGGAAGAGATCACTGTGAGTACTGTCACAAAAACAAAGCCACTCAAGATTTTTGAACTTTACAACTTGCTACAGATTACCTCAGATGCTAGAAATGGAATTGTAGGACTGAATATGTGCCCTACTGGATTGTGGACTTGCTTTGGTCCCATTCCGTTGTATCTCCTTGTTTCTAACTTAGTAAGGGAAATGTCTATCTTGTGACATTGAAAGTTGAAAATGTTTAACTTCTCTTTAATTTGTACATAGGTTTGTAGCTAAGAGTTTGCCTTAAATTTCAGGGAAGATTTTGGACTTGAACTTTTTAGCAATAATGAAACTGTTAGGACTTTGACAACATTTAGAGATGGGCTAAATACCTTCTGCATAAAAGAATGTACATGAGCCTTTGGGTGGCCACAGGTGCGATATTATGGATTGTGTCTAGATGTTCCCCCAAAAGCCTCATGTGGTTATAGGCTTGAAGTAGGGTATATGAGGCTAGAATTGATTCATGATGCAATGCTATGCTGAAGGACACTAGGATAAAGGTGTGAGTGCTACCTAAGTAGAATGATTACGATATAAGGAGCAGGGATCCATGATTAAGACCCTTCTGTGTTACACTGTGAGTGTGATGAACTCTCTTGTTTCTTCTGCCATCTTCTGCACCATAAACTGTAGCTCTCTCTCACTACCTTTGCTGCTTTGTGCAGGCCATGCTGTTTTTCTCTGTGAGGCCTGTTTGCCATCCCCACCTTGAGGCCAGCTGATTATGTACTGAAACCTCTCTGAACTGTAAGGCAAATAAACCCTTCCCCTATTAAAAAAATCAAGAATAAGAAACGTATAAAAATTTCAATAGATGCATAAAAATCATTTGACAAAATCCAACACCTTTTCATGATAAAAAACCATACAGAAAATTGAAATAGTCTTTATCTCAACTTGATAAAAAGCCATTATGAAAAACCAACAGTCAATACCATACTAAATGGTCAAAACAATGAAAACTTTTATGCTAAAATCAGGAACAAAATAAAGATGTTCACTATCATAATCTCCCAAATTTCTTAGGCCACCATAGTTATGTTATTTGATTTTTATATTCAGCCTATGTACATAATAATAATAATTATTATAATAATGAATACTAGCCATAATGAATGTTAAGTTTAAGTGATTTATACTCAAATAGATGTACTTTGAAGACATACTCATAAGTGAAGAATAATAGGACCCAGATGTATAAATAACATATTTTTTTCTTTAGTATAAAAAACTGAAGGTATAAACAAATGCCAAAATGTATCATGGCTAATGTGAAACAGGAAGAAAACATGCAAAAGAAAAAGGGAAATGGCAGGTAGGAGAAAGTAAAGAAGGGAAAGAAAAAATTTGATAGTACAAAAAGGAAACAAAGCTTATCTAGAGAGAGAGAGAGGGTAAGGGTTGTAAAGGGAAGGGAAATGGGAAAAATGAGAATCAAGATGTGTCTTGTACAGGTTCAAATTCTCAGTGTTGAATATGATCATAAAGTATGTATAAACTGTACCAACAAATTCAATTAAAAAACTATGAATACTATAGTTTATCTTTTTTTCAATTTACATCGTTTCCCTTTTGAACATTGATCTCCAGAAATTTTATAATATCTTTGAAAGGTTTATTCTGTTATCTAGATTGACACTCTGGCATAAGACTGTATTCATTGCTTAACAATCATATATACCCAAGAATACATAAATAATAACTCTTAGTCATTTGTAATCTATAGCTAGGAACAAATTTTGAAAAGTTCAACTTAATTTTTAGTGAATGTACAGTGAAATGGCTGTCTGCTAGACTTATAAGGCTAATCTAATCTTTGAATTGAAATAAATAAATATTTAGTGCACAAAAAAAAGAACAACTTTTGGCTACGTTTTGAAAGACCCTGAACAGTTGATGTCTTTCCAAAATTTGAAACTAATATTTGATATATTTTCAAGATAGTACTGGAATATTTATGTTATTTATGTTATTCACAATTATGAAAGGTAAAACGTGCTCTAAGGAAAAATATACTATAAACAGTATTAGTAAAATGGAAGGAAAATTATTTATTGCTGCACAACCAAAAAGTCAAATGGTGATGACTGTCATCCCTAGTTCTGACCCATTAGATCTTTATATGCTACTAAAACTGAGTAGACATTGAAGTTTATAACTCCCTTCCTCCTGTTCTTGCCTATCTGATAGGATATGTACTCTTTTAAAAGATACATTAGTTTCCCATAGCCCTACCCACCCTACCGCCTCCCCATATACATAAAATTTGTTTCCTTACTTTTTTGTTACAATCTCATCATTTTTCCCCCTTCACCCTATTGGCTATGGGAAAAAAATGAGAATTAAGTTGTGTCTTATACTGGTACAAATCCCCATTATGAAGTGCAATCATGATGCATATATGTAATGTACCAGTAAAGATTAAAAAATTTTTTTTAAATCAAAAAAAAACATGAGTTTCCCTTCCCCCATGGCTTCATTTTCCATGGCTTCAGTTATGTATGGCTCACAAATATTAAAAGCAAATTGCAAAAATAAACAACTCATAAATAATGAAATCCCATAATGCCCTCTTTCATCCCGACTGGGACGTCAGCGATCACTTTGTCCAGTGGCCACACACCATGTACACTGCCAGCATTCGTCATTTAGCAAGTGTCTTCATTATTGGATCGGCAGTGTTTATACTCAAGTCAACCTTATGTGGAACACGACCGCCTGGGTCACTCATCTCATCTCCTCTCGTAGTGTGATCATTGAGTAATCACGTAGCAGGAAGCTGAGTCTGAAATCAGAAATGGCTCCTCCCTTTCCTGGACCTTGCTTCTTGGTACTTTTTGTGGAAGAATTCACTCAAGACACTCAGGCCAGCAGAAGAATGTGAGCAATATGCATAAAGTTAAACTTCCGAATGAGTGAGTGAGTAGTGCTATAAAGGCATCTGCAGTGTGGACGCTCTTGGTACATTTTTATGCACCTCCTATTGTAGTCTGAGGAACACTGGCATAATTATAAACTTTTTTACCATTTTACTTAGAAGTTGATCAGCAGTTGGAAAATGTCAACCACATGGACAGTGGTTCCTCAGGGGTTTTAATCATGTAAGAAACTTATGTAAGATAAGTTCCTAGTTTAAATCAGGTTCCGGTCTGAGGCAAGAGGCCTTTAAAGAATATTTTCCTTCCTAATAGCATTGCACTGTACACTGTACACTATGACATTATATGTACACTATATGTACACTATACTTTGTTCTGGAGTTAGAACAGGTGGTAAAGTATCAGACAGAAAGTGCACAATATTTATTCTTAAAACATCATTGCACTCTGTGAGTTACTTTGGGTTTGAGACCTTAAAAATATTTATAAATATATTATGCATCAAACTATTTAGGTTTTTTGTTTGTTTGCTTTTTTGTTTAAATAACTGGCAAGACATGTTAGTTTGGACTTGCTCCTTTCATCCATCTGGCTCAATAATATATCACTACCTGTTAAAATTCTCACATCATGTTGTGAAAAGGGCAAATACTGCACAGTGAGATTTTGCACTTGATGGATCTTTTTACACATTGCTTATAGGTAATAAACCAGATTGCAAAATGTTTTTAAAATCTTAAAATATGTACCACCTTTTTGGGTGAAACTGTTTAGGATAAGTTAAATTTGTTTTCTTAGCCAATAGGTGTTTATTTTTGTAAGCATAAATAAAGCATATTTATGTAAGCTTGATAAAGTTTAAAAATCATAACTAGCTATGTATAGAGAAAAATTAGTACATGTGCAAGGCTTTCATTCTGTCTCTGTTTTCACACTGTCCCTGGGAATCCCAGTGGACATTGGGGATGATGCTCTGGAAATAACTTACAAGCAGTGATCAAGGGACCAGAGATTTAGCTCAGTGGTTCTGGTGCATGTCTTGCAAGTGCAAGAACCTGGATTCTATCCCCTGGTTTACCACATACAATACTGGGTGAGGAGACTCACGCCCAGCAGCGATCAGTACCATATGCCACTGTGCCAGTTGTGGTGGCTCATGCCTGTTATCCCAGCACGCGGAAGGCAGAGGCAGGAGGATTGCTGTGATGTGAGTTTGAGGCTGAGCTCAGGGCCAGCCTGAACCACAAAATGAGACCCTGTCTCAAAAAAAAAAAAAAAAAAAAAAAAAAAAAAAAAAAAAAAAAAAAAAAAAAAAAAAAAAAAAAAAAAAAAAAAAAAAAAAAAAAAAAAAAAAGCAGTGATCAAGACAGCGGAAAGACAGCAGAAAGTCAGGGGATCAGAAATCTCATAAGTGCTGAACCAGTGTACATGCATTGGAGTAGTTTCACACAGGCTGTCAGTATCCACTACCCAGATCATTTCTATCATCCCTCTGGGTTCTGATGCCTAAAATTCATAAGGAATATGGTGACAGATGTGTGGAGCCCAGAGTTGACCTTCAGAAGAGCTGCCGCTGAGGCTTACAGGGAGAGATCCGAGGGGCTGCTATGGGCAGGTGGCCAGGCAAAACAAACACAAAGAAAGGTTCACAGGTTTTCTCCCCCTTACTTTCCATAGCAAGAAGGCATAAATATCCATGTCTTTTTTTTAACAGGAAGAAAAACATTCTTCTAGAGATTATGCTTCTCATCCAGAAAATCAAGCAGAATTTTCAAATATGGAGAGAAAAGAGTTTTGTCGTTTTTTAAACTATTGAAACTGGAAGGAAAATCAGAAAGCCATATAATTTATGATGATGTTTATTATTCCCCACATAACAGAATTCAGAATTCATAAAAGTAGAAATTTCTGAAGTCAGTTATTTTCATTCTTTTTAGTAGACAGTGACTTCTTCTTTTTTTTTTTTTTTTTTTTTTTTTTTTTTTTTTTTTTTTTTTTTTTTTTTTTTTTTTGTATGGTGTGTATGTGTGTGTGTGTGTGTTTTCAGTGTGTTTGGTTTTCTCAGTTAGAAACCCCTTTAGTGAGGTGAGCAGAAAAGCATCTCTAGGTTTCCCAGTAGGTCAGCCACTTACAGGATAGTAACCTTCAGCAAAGTATCTCTGCTCTGTGCCTCACTGTCCTCATATGTAAAATAGAGACAATGATAGTCCCACCTAGTTGTGAGAATTCCACTTCATTCACATAAATCATGTAGAACTTTATATCAACAATATCATTCTCAAACTTTTGGGCTATTTTTAAGGGTCATCACACAGTTACATGTGTGCCCTGTTTCATGCAGTCAGAGCCCATGAGGCATGGATATTAAGTAATTTGCTCAAAACCACATAATAGAGGCAAAAAGAGAAATGATTTTTGTCCTATGTGGGCTTTGAGTTTACAGAGGTATTAATCATTTTGTGCCTAGATCATACCTACATCACATTTTCTTCTTCTGTAGGACCTCTGTTAGCCTTGCTTTTTTACAAATGTTTTGTACATTTTAAAAATTTCTACTTACTGAACAGATTGTGAGCTCTGCAGGATGAAAACTATATTTATACTTTACCACATTTTTCTTAGCCCCTGCTATAATGTTGTAAAAGAAAAACTTCCACAGGGCTCTAACTGAAAAAAAAAGAATATTTTATTCAAATCTACAGGTTACAGAAGGGGTTAAGACTATTATTATTACTTGCAATAGAAGATTGAACTTTGTTCTGCAATAAAAACAGGGTTATTTTTAAGCACTAGAGTGATGTAGTAGAAAAGTATAAAATATCAGGGTAGAACTTAGTCAGTGTGGTTAAGCCTTGTGTGTTTGCTTATTGTCATTTATACATTATTAACTTTTAAATGTATGAGAAAATGAATATTCTAATTAACTTTGATTTGTTCATTACATATTTTATGGATGTATAAATATTTGTCACTATTGAAATTAGATTCCTACATTTCCACAGAAATGGAGGTCCAGGATATTACTGTCTTTGATGACTACTTTGCAAATGGGTGGTTCATAAGTCCTTGAGTCTGACATTTCTGGGTTGTCAAAGATTTACATCTCAAAGGACACAGAAAGAATTTATACATACAAGGTTTCTAAAGTACATTCTCTAAGAAAAACAAAGTCATGAGTCCATAAGCAGGAGGAAGTTAGACTGAAGTTCAGTCAAGTTAACTAGACATTAACATCATCTTGGTCAGGGTGAAACATGGTATCATACCCTCATAAAAACAGTCTCCAGCTGGCCCTGCGTGTGCATGCTTGCAATCCAACACACCAGGAGGCTGAGGCAGAACAATCACAAGTTCTAGCCCAGCCAGGATAATTAACCAATTTAATTAGAGCCCATAGAAAATAATCAGAAGTTCAAGATATAGCCCAAGACAAATGCCAAAGTTCTGGGTTCAATTCCCTGTACCCAAACAACAGCAACAACAACTCGATCATTTTTATTTGTACAATATGTATTGATCTGTGTTCTCTTCTGCAGCACATAAGCTAAAATTGGAACAACTTGTGTTGATTCAATTAATATATGATTGAGAGGGAGGGAAGAGGTTAGGGGTTCACATGAGAAAGTCAAAAAGGGTTAATTATAAAGCACTGAGTTAAATGAACGATAATCAATTTCTCATCCAGAGGAAACGGGCAGCGCAGTGAGTGTCTGATAAGCATCCCACACTTTTGTGTGCATACTGACTTTACCCAACATTTGGTTGGCATGCTTGAAAGTGTTAAATGCTCTTGTCTAAGAAAAATATATCTAAAATATATCTAAAAATATCTTAGAAAATATATAAAATAAGAGAGCCTTTTCACATTAGAAATTTGGGATGTTTCAGCCCACATGAACTGTCACACATAAGTCTCAAGGGAGGAGATATTGACATTATGCAGATGTTAATAGAGGTAGCCAAAGAGGCAGAAAAGTCAACAAAAGAGAAGATCCAGATTAGAATGACCTCTAAAGGCACAGAAGACTGGGGGCTGTAGTTTTACTTGCAGTTCATATTTAAGAGATCATTTGGAGGATGTCTTTCTTAATTGATATTTTTACATTCAGGATGTTATAATGAAAAAAAATCAACTACTGGGTAGTTATTAGTGATCATATGGTAAGATCTTTTAAGAGTTAAAGACGAGATGACTGACAGTAAGATTTCCAAGGGTTAACTAAAATTATCTGTTCTCTTAATTGATGGCAAGTCACCATCTGGAACTGCCATATTTTCTGCAAAAGATTTTTTTTTTCTCTTGGAGAGATTATAATAGTGGAAATGAGTATGTCATTCTTGTGATTGCAGAGGGAGTATCCCAGACCTACTTAGCTGAAAGGGTTAAAGATATAATTAGAGTAAATGCGTGTGTGTCTTGATGATGCATATTCTCCACAAACACCATGAAAGTAGGGCAGACAAAAGCTTTTTTTCTTTTCTAAAAGCCAAACCACAAGAGTAGATCAGCAAAAGACCCAAGAGATAAAGTGGGTAGGAGTGTGATGCTACTGGTCTTTATCCAAAATCATTTTATGAAATATATTTATATGATAAGATAATATTTTATTTTGTGACAATAAACAATTCATATCCACAAAATAGTTATATTTTAATGTCTA
Source organism: Petromus typicus (assembly GCA_004026965.1). NCBI lineage: Eukaryota > Metazoa > Chordata > Mammalia > Rodentia > Petromuridae > Petromus > Petromus typicus. Next base: position 14,550 of record PVIR01026307.1, on the reverse strand, counting down.
TAATTAGAAAGACAAGAATTTGATATTGTTTCTATATTGTGGCTTTGTATACTGACAGAGTAAGCAGACTTCAGTGCTCATCTGATAAATATAAATGAAAACAAAATATTTTCAGAGAAAGAAACCAACCTCTCCAATAAGATAAACCAGTAAAGAAAATAAATTTTTGCTAATGGCAATTTCTGTAAATTAAATGTCTGTGGATTGATATGTTTCTGAAATAGGCTGACGATCATAGATGGTGCCTACCTAAATGAGTCCCATCACATTCAATCCCATCTCTCTGACCTATCAGCAATATCTAACACAGTTAACTGCTTTCACATTAGAAATGACTACTGTTTCTCACTTGACTTCCAGGAGACCATGTTCGTTAGGTTGTCTTTTGAATTTCCCCATGAATTTCCCTACCCATTGTTCTTCTTACATATATTTGTCTCATTTCAGTAATCAGCACATAATGCATCCAGATGAAAGTTCTGCATAATGACAGCGTTATTTTCAGCTTTCTTTAAACCCATACAGAGGGAGGGAGGGCAGCAAGGTGGTCCTGATTCTGACCATTTCTCTTCACTTTGTCTACTAGTACCCTAATTCAGTACACTATTATAACCTTGTCAAAATAGTCAATAGATCATTCTTTTTCTACCTCTTCTACTCTTGCTTCCTAAAGCCTACTTTACATACGCAGTATGTTGATTCTTTTTGAAAATTTAAATCTATTAATTTCATTTACCTAAATTCCATCCCCATGGGATCTTATGATACTGAAATTTTTGCATGACATATTCATGTGTGTTATTTTTATCCTTTTCTCCTGCAATAAAAAAAGTGTGAGACATAGGGTCATAATTATTAGACTTTGATCTAAATTCCACTGCAAAACTTTCTGCAAACTGTTCTCTAAACCACAGTATTTTTTTCCATAAAAGTTATGATACTATTACTATTTTACAAGACCTCATATGAGAATTAAAATATTTGATCAAGTGTTTTCTGTTTGGGTGGTGCTGGGAATTGAATCTAGGATTTTTGTACAGACTTAGAACATTTAAGACAGAATCTCGGTAAGTCACTCAGTTTCACTGACTGAGCTTGAATTTACAATCTTCGTATCTCAGCACTGTACTGAAAACTGTCATGTTTTATCTACTTTTCTTGTGTAATTTTCTTTTCTTTTTTTTTTTTTTGAGACAGGTTCTCACTTTGTACTTCAGGCTTGTTTTGAACTCACTATGTAGCCTAGGAAAGCCTCAAACTCATAGCAGTTCTCCTGCCTCTGCCTGCTGAGTGCTAGAATTACAGGTGTGAGCCACCATGCCCAACTTCTTGTACAATTTTCAATAAAGAGATTGTGAGTAGAAATAAACATCCAATAAAACTGAAAGATTAAAAATGATCATGTTAATGTTAATTGCTTGAGTCCATGAGTTCCATAAAAAGAGGGCTTGAGTTTAATCTTACATATTCTGTATCCAGAACCAATAGTCTCAGTTTATAACAATGCAAGAGTGATTATCAAAAGAATTAATGAAATAATGAGTAAATAATACAATAAAAGTGTCATCTATCATTACCCTCAGATGATTTTTGTCCAATGAATCAACTATTTTTCCAACTAGTTACGTAGGTACATTTTCCTACGACTTGACAATACCTTTATTCAAACTATTCTGTGTCTTTCCTCTGTGTTCATATCATTTTCCCTGACTGAAAAGCAAGACCATGGTCACCTTTTTTGTTTTTCTGGGGTTTTGGGAAAAAATTAGGTGAACTTACCTTTGAGCTTTTAAAGCCCATCTCATATTCTCTTCACAGTAGTTTATTTCATACACATACACACACACACACACACACACACACACACACACACGTGCACGCACTTGCACATTCATAGAGTTATCCCTTCATATAAGAAAGATGTTGATATTTGTATTCTCCTCATGAAAAAATGTAAACCTAGAGATAGTTCATTCTCATATAAGGTGACATAGCATTAGTGCAGAACAGATGCATATCCTCTTATGTTTCAAAAGTCATCTCTAGATTATTTAAAGTTCCTAGCATTATATGCAATCTGTGTAAGCAGTGATAGCATTTCAGAAATAGTGACAAAAAGAAAAACAAAAACAAAAACAAAAACACCTGCATATATTCCGGTGAGGTGCAGTTCTCCCTTTAGAAAGCCATGGGAAAAACTCACGAAGAGTGCACCCATCAATAGCTACGAGGAAATCTGTTTGGATCCAAGCCTCTCTTCACTACTAAGACAGTATGACATTCATTAATTGTAAAATATACCTAGCTGTCTGACTTTTTGACACACAAACATGTCCTTCATGTTTTTTCTTATGCTTGTGTGAGGTCATATGATTGATTCCAGACAGTGAATTATACATGTGATGATGTATGTCACTTCTGGGTCAAAGCCTTTAATTGTTGCCATGCCCTTCCAGAGTCTCTCTTCCTCTCTAACATCATGACTGGCCTTATTCAACATGATCATTTCAAGACTTTTGTGCCTCTTAAGGGCAGAGACCTGAGCCTATCTGTTATCAAGATGGATGTGGACAGAACAACCTCTGGAAAGAAAAATACAAAGAATTAACATACCTATGTTCATTTGTCTACTCTCTAAAATGAATGTAAACTTCGCATACAGCAAATATGAACAAACTAGATTTTAATTGTAGCAAAATAAACTTAATGCAAAATTTTCTTAAAATGAATAAACCTATGTTGCACCAATGAGATTTAGAATCTTTGTTATTTTAATAAAGTCTAGCCTAGCCTAAATTGTAAATAAGCTTAACCTTTCAACAAAATTGTCATTTTCTAATTCTCTAATTTCTTTTGCATTGAGAAAAAATATAAGTGATGATACGGTATATTTTTGCTCAGAAATACAGTACAATCTTAAGTCTCAGTTTCTCTTTTCACACAATGGACATACAGTGTGCTGTCCTTTTTCATATACAGTATTATTATTAGAGAATAGATATGGTCATAATGGTGCTTGTGTTTCAGACACTACATATTATAAATCATGAAATTTTAGAATGTAATCTAAACCTCTCATTCAAAAAATATTCTAATTGAAAGAAAACTAAAAACTAGATTTCTAGCATTTCTAATATATCATCTTCATCTTCCCTACTGAGTTAACCTATTTTTCCATTAAGTAAAATTATTTGATTTGGTTTTTAAAACTCTGATCAACCTGAATACTTGATATTATGCAGAGATAATGTCCAGTTACCTACCTGGTCAGATATCTCTGTGCCACATAAATACTACAGGAAGAAAAAAATAGTAATAGGGTCTTCATGTTTATTATTATGTTGTGGCTGAGTACAAGTTTTTCACAGAAAGTATGATTATATCTTCCATTCAGGCAGGGAAGCAGTAGGAAAGCCTCTAAGAAAAAGCAGAGGAAAATTTTCTAGATTTTGAATAAATTTCTCACCACAGGCAAATTGTTTTGAAAAAAGACCCGATTGATTTTGTCATGCAGGAGGAAGGGGGACAAAGGAGCAGGAAGGAAAAAGCAAAGCAAATCAAAGTAATGCAAAAGGAAGTAATGCAAAGGAACGCAAAGGAAGGTAACTGTAGCAGAAAGGAATAAGATAGAAATCATCACTTACTGATCTTTTTTGTCTCCTCTTTTGTCATTTCATATGTCAGTTGTTTGGCTTTTTATTCTCCACATAGATGCCTATGGATTGATTTTGGATGATTAAGAAGTTTCAGGAGATACTTTGTTGCCTTTTCCTCTCTCTCCCTCTCTCTGTCTCTGCCTCTTTCTCTCTCTCTCTCCCTCTATCTCTCCCTCTCCCTCTCTATCTCCCTCTCTCCCACTCTCTCCCTCTCTCCCTGGCTCTCTCTCTCCCTCTCTCTCTCTCCTTTTCTCTTTCTCTCCCTATCTCTCTCTCCCTCCCTTTCTCTCTCTCTCCCTCTATCCCTCCCCCCTCTCTCTCCCTCCCTCTCTGTCTCTCTCTCTCTCTTTCTCTTCCTCTCTCTCCCTTTCTTTCTCTCCCTCCCTCTCTCCATCTCTCCCTCCCTCCCCCCTCTCTGTCTCTCCCCCCCTCTTCTCCTCCTTTTCCTCCTTCTTTCCCTTCCCCCTTCCCTCCTGTCTCGTGCAAAACATTTATTGGTGCATTTTAGATATGCATAATGATAACTTTCACCATAGAGAATTTGTACCATTACATAGTATATACCTTGCTTCTTTTTTTTTCCATTGTTGAGTTTTTCAGGATGTTTATAGTGGAAAGACTTTGTTGCTACTATCAGAATCCATATTGTTAGTGTTTGTTTTCCAGTAGTGCATTCTAGAAATTACTAATTATTAACTATAGCCCTTTCTGTCGTAACTCTACAGTGAAATTGTTCAAGTATTCTTCTTCAAAAATGAATTGCAGGGTCATTAATGACGCAAAGAGTAATCACATATTCACACTATAAAAATCATTTAAAAACAACAAAATCAACAACAGATTCAGACAGACTAGCTATCAACACAGCATAAGAAATCAAGAGGTTATCACTGCATCATTCTTAACAATAGAAAGGACATGTATGATTATAATTTAATTTTCTCCTTTATTGAGTTTATTAGTAACTTTTAGATAAATATTATGATCACATTCATCATTGAGAATTTTTACTTGTACATAATATATCTCATTTTTATTTTCCCATCCCCCTCACCCCTACACAAAGAAAAAGCTAATATTGACATAATAAATATCTAGTAAATCCAATAATTATAAATCATTAATATTGGAAAACAGTCAAACAATACTAAATATCTAATAATAAAGATTAAGAGTGATAAAAATAAAAATGACATGGGTGGGGAACTGAAAATGAAAAGGAAAAATATTAAATGAGAAGACAAAATGAGATAAAAGATTCTATAGTGGAAAAAAATTAAATCCATAGAATTACATAAGAGCTATAGAAAAGCAGAATAAAACAAAAGAAAAAGGGAAAAAATAAGAAAAAACAATGAAGAAAGAAGGAAAGAAAAAGTAGTCAAAAATCCCTTCCTTTTTTTTTTTTTTAATAAGTACTTTCTTTGCAGGATCTGCGATATTGAAATTCACTGTATATGAGGAAAAGAGAGTGACTCACTGGTTAACCCCGTTTCATTTGCACACTCACATTTTTGTGTGTGAATGTAGAATTCTGCACCTGTCTTATGCTGTGGTTAATGGTTGCATCCTTGCTCTCTGTATTGCAAGCCATGACTCCTTTCATCTGGCTTTACTGCCTGGGAGTTGGTGACTCCCCACATCCTCCTCAGTGCTCTCTCTCTCCATACACCCCAGGCTGTGACAACCCCAAACTGAACTGTACCCATGTTCTCATTGATACATGAGGAAAACAAACATACCAATGAGTTCTGGGCTAAATACAGTAGTGGGGCAGAAGGCCAAATGGATTGCTGTATTTAATTCCAGCCCTTTGAGTTTCAACCCCTCTGAAAAGCATATACTTCTAACGTGGCTTCTCACCGTAGAGTATGGGTCCCACATATCCTTTGGTTTGAACTCAGGCTTCTCAGGGAGGGGTATATCTACCTTATGCCTCTCCGTGATTGCCTCTTTTGGCCACCTCCTACTGACTTGCTGTGGAAGGGTGAGACCAAAGAGACAAATACAAACACACATATAAGAAACCACCACATTGTTTAAATACAGAGACTTTAAAATAAAATGTCTTGAGCTGAGATTAAGTACAAAGAAAACATTTGATAAGCGATCTGAATTGTTTCTTTGACTTAGTATCCATGAATGTGAAAATAACCTTCATTTTGTTTAAAGGTTGTGTTAATTTACTGATTTCCAGGGACATTGATTAAGTTCTTCTCGCAACACTGGTATAACTGTCAATTCCACAATTTTTATTCACGGAGAATTCAACTTTGTCTGCTGTCCTTTCTGCAAAACTTAGAAGTTAGAGAAAAAAGAAGTTAAATGAAAGAGCGTGACATACCTCCATGAATCATTTTAAGTAATTACTATTACTATGCACTATTGGAACTACTAAGCTTAAAGAGTACAAATGGATGTAGAAAGTATAATGTCAACTCTTTCGTCTTTTCTTGGTTCCGTTATTTCATCCTTACTTTCCTTAGCTTACTTGACTGAATTCATTCACATTTTTATATTGCATAATGCTTCATGCATTTATACTTACAGCATTTATCACAGTTGCTTTTTCATTTGAATAAAAAATTACTCTATATTTCATTGCTATAATGTTGTCTCATGGAGGACAGAGACTATACTTGATATTGCTCACCCAGCATGTAGTACAAATATAGCCCCAAATAAAACATTTAAAACATTCGGATTAAAGGAGAGCATATTTCAGTCTGTTGGTCTCCACAAGGGGTAATTATTGATGCTCACTATTTTTAGCTTACCACCCCAAGAATCGAGAAAAGGAAGTATGTGCTTATTCTTCAGTTTATATTCCTGGTGTTCTTACTTTAAGTTATTTCCTAAAGGTACTGTTCTATTTTTATGATGTATTCCAAGCACAGACCAAAAGCTCCCTTCTATTCCTCTTGGTTTGGATTGATTTCCTTTCAATCTGATCCATCCAGTGACTCAGAGATGTCAGTTCTACATCAAATCTCGTGATCAGTTCATAAATATCAGGAGTTTTAATGACTTTTATATTTTTACATTGACATAAATATTTATTAAGTCAACAGCCGTATTTAGTCTTTGCCTTGCACAGAATGGGGCTAGAAGCAATTTTACTTTTCCTTGCATGAATAGTTATTTACAAATCATAAAGAAATGAGTCTTTTTAATACCACTTAAGGCTTGTCTCTCCCTACAGGGTAAGTTCTCTCAAACTGGAGAAGAATTTTTTGTTGTTTTTTGGAGACAAGGTCTTGTGGTTTAGTTGAGGCTGGCCTTGAACAGACAGTGATCCTCTTACTTCAGCCTCCTGAGCTCTAGGATTACAAGCACCTGCCACCACACTCAGCTGGAGGAGAATTTTAAATATACATATTTGGTTTCCATTTCTTACCCTTCTCCTAGCCTTATGGCTTTTCATAGTCTCTCTAGATCTAGTATGTGACAGCAATATATATACAAGTTCAACTCTACTGTGCATTTATTTCAAAGAGAAGAGGGGCTAGGATAGTTCAAAATGATGTTTTTCCAAAGTTATATATCTCATTTTCAACTATCCAAGCCCCTCTTCTCTTTGAAATAAATGCACAGTAGAGTTGGATGTTTTGAGTTTCTAATCATGATTTGGTCTTTCTGGTGGTGACCCTAACCCCATTCAACACTCTATTCCAATTGCTTCATTAGAACAAAGAGATATTTTTTCCAATGCTCAATAAATTTTAAAGCATTTAAGAGCTCAATATCAGGAACCAAGATTAAAGATCAAGCATAATAAAAGATGAAACTTGAACCTTTACTACTCAATAAATTAAAAGATTTAGGGCCTCTGTGCCCTGAACTGGAGGCAGAAACTAAAAATATTTATTTTTTTAAATTCTGTCACAATATCATAAGCAGAGTCCAAATGCTTCAAGGAAGCCTAGAAGCTTGTCAGATGAATGTATTAAAATAAAGTTTAGAGAATTATGGATGCCATTGAGTGAAATCTTATGGGTCACCAGGAGATTCATTTTTGAAGTGAAAGAAAGTCAATTTAGGAGGAAAGTATTGGTATATGTGGGCTAAAAGACCTGCAGTTAAAGATAATACACAGGTTTGTATCTTGTCAAGATGTTTTCCACATCGAAAGATATAGCCCTCAAAAATCAGTTTGGAAGGGAGGGCCAGGGAGTTAGCTCAGTGGTTCTGGCACCTGTCTTTCAAGCGCAAGAACCTGGGTTTGATCCCCGGTGTCCACATACCATACTGGGCATGGAGACTCACACCCAGCAGCAACCAGTACACAAACCATAGTGCCGGGCGTGGTGGCTCACGCCTATAATCCCAGCAATCAGGAGACAGAGGCAGGAGGATTGCTGTGATGTGAGTTTGAGGCTGAGCTCAGGGCCAGCCTGAACCACAAAGCGAGACCCTGTCTCAAAAAACCTGGAAAAAAAAAAATCAGTTCGGGAGGAAGAGAAAACAGTATGTCAATGTAGAATCACATCAACATGAAGCACAGTGTTAGAAAGCTCAAGGCTTTGTGTTAGCTCTGTTGTTTATGAGCTGTATGACCTCATATGAGTCACTTAACTTGTAGGGATCCCACCTTCTGCCACTGGACAACTTCTGACTTCTTTTCAGTCTGTAATTCTTTGACCATTCCTCTTTTTGGCAGCTGACAAAATAACATTTACTTCCTTTCCTCACCACTATGTAATAACTTTATTATAGCTACTTATAACTGTGGATCTACAATAAATATCATACAGACACATCACTCATGGACTGAAGCCCATCTAAAGAGTACAAAGGACAGCGTATCAATTTGTCTTATTTGTGCCTCACTTAAAAGGTTAAAGTATTTTTTTGTAGAGCTGTATTGCTCATATTTGAGGGAGGAGTTATTTCTAGTAAATGTCTAACTTAGTCCAAGTTTTATTATGGTTCATTGATTAGTTCAGAGCTCTCTCTTCCAGACACTAGGTTAACTTTCACAGAGTGAGACAGAAGCCATGAGAAGAAATGTTCATCTCCTTCTCTCGTACACTTCTTACCCCTAACTCGAATCTTTGCTCATTGCTGAAGTTACATGAGTGTGTGTGTGTGTGTGTGTGTGTGTGTGTGTGTGTGTGTGAGAGAGAGAGAGAGAGAGAGAGAGACTGTGAAGGGAATATGGAAAAGGGACTGCTGTCTTTCTTTACTTATAGGAAACTCTGTCACTAGGTCATTGTAGCATCCCTACTAGTGATATTATACTAGCTTGTTTTTGACACTAGCAATGGCCTAATCTATCTGTGCTGTCCTACTATGAAATTCAGTGTCTTCAGCAGGTCCAAAAGATTGCAAATGCTGACTCTGCAGTTCTCTTGGGATGGTTCATCCAGCTGCCTCTCCCTACTCCCTAGATACTAATGCTTTCTGAGCAATTTTTGAGGAGCTAGCTAGAAACTTCATTTCCAAAGGTGGCTGACCTATATCGTATAGAAACCTAAAAGTCACACCCAGGACTGCTTTGGATCTGTGGAAATCTCGACTGTCATCTTCCAACTCTCTGTAACAGTCTACTCTTTCTTTAAGGTCCATTTCTCAGGTTCAGTGAATTTAGAAGTGAATTTAGAAGTGAATTTAGAAGCAGTTCAGAAAATATCCAGTCTCTATCAAGGACGCAGGAAGTTTTTCTTAGAGCCAACATCATGATGCTTGAGCAGTCGCAGATTTAGTCACTCTCTGACTCAAAAGATGGAAAGTGGCAATGACCTCCTCACAAGGGACTAGTGTGCCAAAAATATTTATATTTTTCCCTTTCAGACTACTTTAAAATGTTCGTGTTTTAAATAATATCCTACTAGTCATTGCAACTGGAGGCAAAAATGTGATCGTACACCAAGAATTAGAGTCCCATTTAAACATGGCCATTTGAAATTGTCTTTCATGATGTGCAGCTATGGAGTTTTTCCAAATTAATTCCTATAGCAATATGTAAACACAGAAGACTAGAAAGGAGTCACATGTCATGTTTTACATCGTTGTGATACTGCTGAAATAAAAACACTAATCACTACATTAGTTAGAATCCGTTGAATAGCTACAAAGCTTCACATGTGCTAGTTTAAACAAACACAAAAGTAACAACTACAACAAAACCTCTCCTTTCTGTAATTTGGAACCCCAATTCAGCTGACTTCAGGGACAGCTGGATTCAGAGTCCCTAACAATATCATCAGAGTGTTTCTTTCTCTTTGTTTTTCTTACATTTGTATTGATTGCACTTTTAGGGAGACACTTATATTTTACAAATGTAGCTCCTCCCATCCAAGGAACATGACTGTTCCCAAGCATGCTATGAACAGGCCTGCAGACTCCATAAGCCTGTTAAAGCCACACACTGATCTCACAACCCTGGACAGTCTTGAACAGAGAAAGAAGCCGTACTCTGATAGCCATGTTTGAGGTTCTCTAGGGCCAGAAATAGAGTCAATCCTACGAAAAGCATCAAACTGAGAAATGTAAAAGGTTAACTGTCCTAGGACAATTTGAAATATTATACCAGCACTAAGGAGAAACTGGAGATCTCTGGGTTGGCAAAAATAATATATACCTATCACTGAAATGACGATAGAATCCAAAATAACCCATTTTCATTTTTTAAAAAATAGCTTACTCATGAAAACCATACATTTGGAAATTAGGTGACAGTGAGTCATTCAATAGTATTAGAGGATTAATAAAAATCCCATATGAATTTTAAAACTTCACTGCCTCCCACTATTTAACTGTTTCATCTTTTTCTGTTCTTTAAAGTGGCCTTTGGAAGCCATTCATAAAAACTTATGTCCCCTTGCTAACTAATTAGGCCAAACTTTTCTGAAACTCCAGCCATTGTGCATCTACAAACAGCTTCTGAAAAGTTATCATTTTACCTGTCCTAGGATAAGGTATCCATGGAAACCTTGAACTTGTAATGTCTAGTGCTTGGCAGGCTAGGATACATAGAGGGCAATTTATTGCTAGGCTGTTTCAAGACCTCTTCTGAGGCTTGAAATCTGGATTTGGATGATTTTGTTAATGATGATTCTCCATGTAAATGTATCTTGCTGATTCCAGTATCATTCTGACAAACTCATTTACAAATCTAAACATCCCATTCAAGTAGCTTAGCTGATGGGGGTCAGATGCTGAAATCTGTAAGAATCAGTCAACAATGAGGAATAATCATTCAATTTTCTTATCCTCCTGAGTATATATACTTTTACCTACACATGCCATATAATATAAATATTTTACTACAGCCACACAAATAGTTGTGTGTCTACATACAAAAATGCAACTATGCCTTTAAGTTTTTATATATACCCATGGACATAAAAGAACACTGTTTTCCCTTAGGCTAGGGCTAGAGATCATAGATATTGACATGCTTTGTTCTTCAGCCTCTCTGCTTTCCACAGACCTAGTATTTTGCTTGTGTCCTCTCAGTGTGGGAGGGCTGACCTTAGTGGAAAGTTGGCTGTCTTAAATATGGCAGGTCATCAGTCAATGCCTCCCCAAGCTATTGGAGTTCCTTTTAATCTCACTTGTAATTTTCCAGGGGAGGTTTACAAAAGCCACAAACAGAATTTTAATGTTGTAAAATACCTTTGGAGACAGTAAATATTTCCTTTTTCAGGAAGACAGGCTGTATGTCAACTGGTCTTATAGGAGATGAAGACACGTTCCACATTAAAGTTTGTTGTCTTCAAATTGTCCATGAACTGAATCATTTGCATTTCCCTTCTGAAATGGTTCTGTCTACATGGACTCACACAGCTTGCACACTGGAGGGATTGCATTTCTTGCTGTTGCAATTATGATTTTGGAAGATTTTTCTTTCTTCTGAAGCAACCAAATTATGACCTACCTTTATAATTGCAGAATCCTCACCCCACTAGTTTGCAAATGCAGTCATTGCACATTCCAACTGTCAAATACATAATTTAATGGCAAAATTAATGGATATTCTAAGCCATCAATGAAAAGAAAACATAGTCTCAGGAAAGCTCACTGATAAAGGTGAGACAGAATGCCCCTAAATATTAATACAATAATGTCTTTTCAAGATAGTTAAATGGATGCTCAAATTTCTGTAATTAGCTAGCAAGTAAACACTGTAAACTACATAAAACTGAATCACATGTTAATTTGTTAAGTGAGCTTTTTAAAATTATTTAGGTTAATACTTCATAACTTTCACAGAGATGGCCTATATATAATGAAATAAGAGGGTTAAAGTCCCAGACAGTGTTTTACACGGTCCTGCAGATGAGAAGGTGGGAGTAGAGATACTATGGAACAGTGGACTTGTAAGTTCAATGCGTCCAACAAAGATTAATTTTTTTCTAAGTTAAAATTCTTAGAATTAAAAAATGAATGTGACTATTTCTACCCTTAAGAAATACTGTTTTTAAGCATCTGACTCACAAGGTACTTGGAAAAATAGCCAGTGTCATGGTTGATAGCTAAAATTTCTCCAAAGTCTCATTTATTTCAAGGTAGAACTTTCTGAAGGTTACTGCAGCATGAGGATATTATATGCATCACTGGATAAAAATACTGAACATTCATGTCCGAACATGCTGTTAGGAGGCGGGAACCCCATGGGTGTAGGGCACTGAGTACAGAACTGAGGCTTTGTTCCTTGCTTTTCGCTTTGTTTTGTGGCCCGTGTCGGGTGAGCGGTTTTCATCCACAATTCTTCCCACCATGATGTTTTCCCTTAGAGCCAGGAAAGTATGAAGCCAACCTACTGGGACTGTGAAGCACATAAATATTTTCACTGTCAGTTATGAGTATTGAAAAAATGACCATAAATATGGGTAGGACATAAAGCCCATACTTTACTTCAAAGATGAACGTCAATAGATGTTTGAACTTTAAGGCCAGGGTCTCACTCCCAATGCATGCATCTTTGAAGGAGTGATGGTACATTCAGTAATCAGCTGTTATTCTTGAGTAGGTGAGGTCTACAAAGATTACAAGTGAACATCAGAGATGGCAGTTCTACTCTTAGGAATAGTATGTAAAGAGAAAAAAAGTAGAAAATTGAAGAAATTGATGAAATGAGGTGATAGAAGTGACTTTACATACTTGTGATTGCTTTTGTAGAAAAGACATGATTCTAACAAAATGTTTTTCCAACACATTCAATATATGATGTCTAAAGGAGTATTTAAGAATTCTAAGAATAGATATGGTAATAGAGTCAAATATATGAGACTATCTGATACTAGAATGTATCAGATTCTATCCTCTGGTAGTCATAAAGAAAGGAATAAGACTTCTTACTTGTATCAGGATATGTATTTGTTTCTACAGGTAAGCCAATCTCATGGATCAAATGACTACACACAAAATTCCAAATGATGTGCATTTATAATGTAATAAACAAATGATGCTTTACTTATTATGTCAAACTCCATGCATATCTCATGTTATTCTCACTTCTAAGATGAAGACATCAAGTGTTAGTGAGATAAGTAACTGAATTAATAAGTGTAAAGCTGAGAACAAAATCCAGGCCATTTGATTTCAGAAAACACCCTCTTCAATAGAATGTTTTCTCTTTTGTGTCCCAGTGAAACCTGATTTTTTGACTAACACAGCCCATGTTCTCAGTTGCTTCTGCAGAGAGTAAAGCACAGATAATGTCAGTGGGCTGATAAGTCACTGCAGTGATAGTGTTGTCTGCCAGGTGCTCTGACATGACCAGAATCGGGAAGTGAAAACAGGTGTCATTGAAGTGCAGATGCAGTCTCAGGCTGCTGCTTCCTAACAGACTTGTCAAGATTACCTTCCTGGCACTGGCATGCTGTGTGCCAAGCCATAGATGCAGGTCACTGTGTTCAGCTGGGAATTGCCTGGGCAACTGAGCTTAGGAAGCAACAAATGGAAGGTGTCCCTAAGGCCACAGAGGGGTCGCGTGAAGTAGTGCAAAACTGTCAACTGTGCAGCCATGTGAATCTACATGTACTGTTTCCCAGCTCCAAAGGGATGAGTACTTGCAGATATACATTGTAGCATACGATAAATTGAAGGCATAAAAACTCTAAAACATAAGTCTAACAAAGTCAGAGGTCCAGCTTCACAAAATTAGAATCCTCTGCTGGCCAATTAAACCAAGAAAAAGGCCTTTATGTCCTAATGGTCCAAGAATACACTTGTCCAGTGCCATCTCTTCAGCCCTATTGCCTTTGAAAGGAGAAGATAGCAGGAAGAAGTACTGGGTGTTAGTACCAACCTGAATATTAAAAGACCATATTATTTTGAAATTCAGGTATCCCTCACCTAATTTAGTTTATTTAGTTTATAAGAAAGTCTTTTAAAGTACATGGTACCCAGGAGCAAGCTCTGAAATTTGAATTCTGCTCTAAATATAAGAATGTAATAAGTACGTGCTTACAGTAACTAGAAAGAAATTGATAGGTATGTGAAAAAGTCACTGGCCAAAAGTCTTAAACCTAAAAGAGACAATGGCATAAAAGCTGGTTTGAGTGTAGGCCTAAGACACAGGAGAGTTGATGTGTCAGTGTAAGAGATGGATGTCCCTGCTCAGAGAGTGAGTTCATTTTTCCTCTGCCCTTTTGTTCTCCTCAGACTTCCAGTGTTTGGATGAGGCCCACACATTCTAATGAGGGCAATTTCCTTTCTTCTACTGGGTCCAGGGCTGACCTTCTCTGAAAACACACTCAAAGACACACTCAGAAATGATTATTTGTCTGCTATCTGGACATTCTTGAGCTCAGTCAAACTGACATGTAAAATTTATCATTACAAGGAAATCCCAAAGCCTTTTAATGAGAGTCAGCTAATAACCTATATTCTTTCAAGGATCCAGACTACTACATTGTGTGTTGTGTTCTATGAATGTTACTAA
>PVIR01026306.1:0-24028 GCA_004026965.1 Petromus typicus | reverse complement strand
AATTAGAAAGATGGTTATTTTGTAAAAGAAAAAGGACTGGAAGAGGGAGTGGGGTGGAAGAAATGGGAAGGTGATTTAAAAAATAATTCAGATATATTATGCACTTATACCAATGCCTCATGTAGAATGTTGTCATTCAGTACTGCAAACATGCAAAAAAATAAAACACCTAAGTAAAAACAATTTTTAAATTTACAAAAGCGTTACCTTGGTATAACCAATAAACAAAATTAGGTATTATCAAAATCATTTAATTAAAAAACTGGAGCAATCTTGAAACAATGTTAGAAATGTAGGTGAGTACTGATAAATGTTTAACAGTAGCATTTTGTGGATATGAGAGTTGGTCTAATTAATTTATGTAATTCTTAGTTGCCATTACCAAGATGGGACAGCTACTTGTAGAAGTAAAAATACGTCTTTTATGCATTTCTATTATTTAGCAGTATTCTCTTTGCTGAAGTTTCATGAACCCTGTATTTGTTTATCAGACAGACTAAAACAGGAGTTTAAGTGCCTATATCAGATGTTCCCTTAAGGACTGTCATAGCTCAGTAGAAGATTACTTACAAGCAAGTGGGGGAAAAAAATAAGGTATATGAGAATAGAAGAAATTCTGACCAGTGATAGTGTCTTATGCTTAAGATTTTAGATATTTTCTAAGGATACATTTCTGGATACAGTAGAATTCATTGGAAAAACAATGATCTGTTTTTTGTTTTTTGTTTTTTCATTTGTTAAGTTTATGAGTAGTGAATAATGTGAACCACTGTTAAGCTCTGAACAAGATGCACGATAACAACTGACCTGATCTACGAGCACTACATTCTCGTTAGGTTACGTGTTGCATTGCTTTTCTGTCACTGTGACAAAATATCTGAGAAATAATTATCTTAAAACAAGAAGGGTTTATTTTGACCCACAATGACAGAGATTTCAGTCTGTAGTCAACTGGATCCATTGTTTTTGGTCCTGTGATGAGCAGAACATTCCTCCAATGACCACACACTAGAATTAACTTGTTCACCTCAACTTGCCTGGCAAACAAAGTAGAGAGGAAAGGGTGGGTCCCCGTGTCTCCCTCAGCGTCACGCCTCAGTGATCTAACTTTCTCCTAAGAGACGCTGTTTAGTGAAGAGTTGGTCATTCCCTGCAGCTGAGGACCAAGACTAGTTTATAGGCTTTTGGGAAACTTGTGTGCTGCCAACCATTATATTTCACATGGGACCCCCCCAAGGAGCAAGTTCATCTCACAGTGCCCAATGCATCGAGTTCTTCTCTGACAATCCCCAAAGTCTTAAAATGTTTAAAAGTACAAATCCAAATTCTCCTCTGAGACTCAAAGCAAACTCTTAGCTGTTGGTGCTTCCAATAATAGAAGCAAAAGTTATATAATAAACAGCACATTAAAAACAACAAACAAGGGCCGGGGAGTTAGCTCAGTGGTTCTGGCGCCTGTCTTGCAAGCACAAGGACTGCGGTTTGATCCCGGTAACCACATATAATACTGGGTGTGGAGACTCACGCCCAGCAGCAATCAGTACCACAAACCACAGGGCTGGGCATGTGGCTCACACCTGTAATCCCAGCATTTGGGAGGCAGAGGCAGGAGGATTTCTGTGATATGAATTTGAAGCTGAGCTCAGGGCCAGCCTGAACCACAAAGCAAGACCCTGTCTCAAAAAAAAAAAAAAAAAGCAAAACAAAAACCAAGCAAATGGAGAGAACCAAGAGAAGATAAAAGCCCCAATACTAAACTGTCTCCTCCTTGTCCATCAGCAGAGTCACAGGTGGCACTGTATGGGCTCCAAAGCATTTGAATTTGAATCACCCTTGTTCTGTCCTGCCCACATAACGACTCTCTTGGACTGGCTCTGCACTGCCTACAGCTTTCCTTCGCAGGTAATCCACATTCAGGGCATTTTCAACTTCCTCTGGTTTCCAGCGTAGCACTATCTTCCTTCTGATAGTGTTTTGCATCAGTCTCCGAGGGTGTGAGCAGGCAGTTCTACCATGACAGCCCCACCCCAAGGTTTCCTTCTAAAGCTCAGTGGAAACACTTTATGATCTTTGTTTTGCATTCTATGTGCTTGCAACACCAGCACCGTCTTGATGGTGTCTAGGTCTATTCCTGCTCTAAACTGCACTAAGGCCCATGAACTCTTTCCTCAAAGGAACGAACACCTCTGAGCTTGTGATGAAGGGGCTTTTACCAATTCCTCAAATTAATATTTGTTTTTTATTTTCATAAAAAGTACTTGGATTTTTAATGGCACTAACATCCTCTGTAACTATTTTTTTCCTGGTTCAGATATATAAATTCACTCCCTTTCTTGCCAAACTTCAAGTGACTCAGTTTTTCTGCTCTGCTTTGGCTCACGATTCCCACTATAAATGTGGCTATAAATGTCCAGTGATACCACCGCCAAAGTCCACATTCCATGCAACTTAAAATATTTGTTCCCAGGTAAAAGAACCCATCACTTTAAATTAGCCTCACAAAGTCCCTCAGTGTGGACAAAATTTAGCCAAGTTCTTTGTCAAACTGGAACATAAATACCCTCCAGTCCAGTTTCTGATACAATCCTCATTGTTCATAAAGGTTCATGAGTCTGGCTTTTCAAGCCCATATTCTATGTGCATTTTGGCTTTAAGTGTCTGTACTAGAATTCTATCACAAAGTCTACTTACGGTTCATCTGTACAATTAAGTGCTACTCAGTGACATAAATAAAAGACTATACAGCCACAAGGCCCGTGGATACTATTGCAGTGTTATCACTGTCAAAGAAGTCAATCTGAAAAGGCTGAGTACTTGTTTATAGAATATGAAAGAAAATAGAAGTAACCTCAGTGATTACCAAGTATTTTGGGTAAAAAAAGTGAAGAGGATTGATCAAGTGAAGAAAAAGGTTCTTAAAGCACAATATAACATTTCTATGTAAGAAATTTGAGTCTATACAAGACAGCCTGTGTTTGTCAAATCTCACACAAATGTGTAGTACAGGAATGAAATCCTGATGCATATGATTTGTTTTGCAAATATCGGGAGAAATAGTTCTATTGGTAAATTCTATCTAGTATGTAATTTAAAAATCCCTCAATGCTTTATATGTTTGATCAGGAAATGAAAGAGGAAGGAACATATTCTAATAAATCAAAAAAATCTGTGTTAACACAACATGAAAACTGGACAGAATTCAAAAAAACAGAAAACTATCAGCCAATATTTTCCCTAAATATAAATACTAAAGTTTTCAGAAAAGCATAGTACTATGAATTTGGCATCACATAATAATGACTGGGAATGTTAGCCACGTGTGACTTATTCAAATAACACAAGGATGGTTTAGCGTAAGAAAATGGAACAGAAATATACTATAATGATAGGATCGAGATAAGGGGTGTGATTATCTCAACGGACATAGAAAAAATAAGATATGGTTCACCATTATTTTTTAAAAAATATAAATAAAAGAGACTCAAGACCTTGGTAAATGCAGTGAAATTTCTTCAAAGGTTAAGTCATCTATTGAGTAAATATATGAAAATTTTTTTAAAGCTCTCTTTTCATTTTTTCTTTCATTGTCTTCTTTAAAATCTCTCTTCCTTTCTTTCTCTTCCCATTCCATATCTTATTCCTCTCCCCATTTGAAAAAGTTCATCCTAGTTTCCATTGTCTATGCTTTATTTTTCTGGAAGAAACATAGAGGGATAGGAAGGGAAAAGGATGAAAAAATAATTCACATTTGTTTCGTACATATATAAAATCCCCACAATGAGTGTAATCATTAGGGACTGGAAATGTGTACCAATAAAAAAATACGTTAATAGATACTTGGTCAGCAACAATGCAATGAAGACTACTCACAAAATTTCTTTTCAACAATACATTGTAGCTTCTTTACTATGTCAGTGAGTCAAGAAGGAAATAAATACATATTTAGGTTTTATAGGTAGGAGTAAAACCACATCTATTTATAGATAGCTTAATCCTAAGTACAGGTAGTTTCCCTAAACCACCTAAATATTTAGACCTCAATTATATCTAAATGTGCAATAAAATTGTATTAACTCAATATTAAGAGATTTGTTACATTTAGATACATGTAGTTAAAAATGAAGTTAAAGTTTCATTTTTATTAACATCAAAAGGAAAAAAATCCTATTTTGGAATAAATTAAATCAAACAAATGCAAGATTTAAAAAATAAAATTTTTAAACAAAAGTATTGAAATAAATGAGAACACAGTCATTCTTTACGAACTGGAAGACACAATGTTAAAATAGCAACACATGAGAATTAATTTACATACAATGAAGTGCATATTTTTTTTTCAGATGGAAATGTTTGCCTGAAACTCACAGAAAACTCAGAGAACTCAGAAACAATCAATAAAACAAATTGTCAAAAGAGTAAAATTGGGAAATTTATTCTTCTCAGTTCTAAAATTCCCTGAACAAGAGTAAGAAAGGTTTCAAACTGCTGGCATATGAACAGTTGAAACAAAATTAAGATACAAAATATAAACTTATGCATTTATGATCAATTGGTTTCTGATCACTAGATCATCAAATGCTTTAAAAAGGGAGAGGGGAGTCTTATCAATAAATGGTTATACGTACATGCAATAACAAGAATTTGGATCCTTACCTTACACCATATGTAAAAATAAACTACAAATGCATCAAGAAAACAAAACCCATTGTTAAAATATAAAGTGCTAGAAAGTAACCAACCATAAATATTTATAATATTAGATTAATCAATTATTTTAGACACTAAGAGATGATTATGTTAAGCAAGAATGACATAAAAATGAATTAATGTGATATCATCAATATACAAATATTTTATTCAGGAAATGAATTTGTCAAAAATGGAATAGGGGAAAACATTTTAAAAACCATATAAGATAAATCCCTACCATAAAAATATATAAACATTTCTTGCATCTCCCCAATAAAAAGACAAATAACTTTTATAGAAGAAAATAATTTCATAGTTTTAGAAAGAATATATATATTTCAATAACCAATAATCACTTTGAAAGATACACAGCACTGTGAATTGATAGAGAAATCAAAATTAAATTAGAAACCACTTTATTTCTAACTGGGCAAACAAAAAGCAGAAATGAAGTGAGCATTGACAAGGCTATGGCAAAATTTAAACTCTGAGCTATCATTCCTAGAGAGATTACATGATGTGACTGTTTCAGGAAAAAGTATGGTATGTCATCTGGTAGTATGTCATCTATCACAACCCTTTCACATATCCAGGAAAATTAAAATCCTATTCATGCACAAAACTTATGAAGAGTTGTTGATAGCAACATTATTTGTAACCACCAAGTATTATAAAAAATAAAAATGACAATCGGTTAATGAATTAATGAGTATAATTTAACGCCACTGAAATAAAACATGTTAAACACAATAGAAAGAAACTAGGTACTGATACCTGGCACAAAATGGCTGAGTCTGGAAATGATTTTCCTAGATGAAAGGACACAGTGGCAGAGGCCCCAACACTGTATAATCAGTTATACACAGTGTTCTACACAGTGGTTTCCTTGGCACAGAAGTAGATTAGTGAATGCCTGGGAATGGAGAAAGAAATGGGCAGTGACAAGATCTCTTTTGAAATGCTGATTAAGAAATTCTGGATGGCCTGGGATTTAGCTCAGTGATTCCAGCACCTGCCTTGCAAGTACAAGGGCCCAGGGTTCTGTCCTCCGGTAACCACCTACCACAGTGCCATGCCGGGAGTGGCACGCCCACCCAACAGCAATCAGTAGGACATACCACAGTGCTAGGCGTGGTGACTCACACCTGTAATCCCAGCATTCAGGAGGCAGAGGCAGGAGGATTGCTGTGAGTTCGAGACTTGCCTGGGCTATATAGTAAGCTCAGGACCAACCTGAACTACAAATTGAGACCCTGTTTCAGAAAACTAAATATGTATCAATATATGTATATTATATATATTATATATGTACATATAATATATATATATATATAATGTTAACCACATTAACTTCGTGTACCCACATGTGTGTGTGTGTGTGTGTGTGTGTGTGTATTCCTGGGTATATATATTAACTGAAAGGTCCTGTTTTCCTCCTGGAAAGGACATTCTAATGGCCCCAGTTCTTAGGGAGGACAGTACTGGAATGTCAACGCTGAGGGCAGCCACCACCTTTGTTCTAAGCAAATAGTTGAAAAAGCAGCCCCAGGGAAAGGAACATTTGGTTGTCAATTTCGAACAGGTGGATGAAACAACAGGAACTGTCTCCGAGGCAGAGGCCAGCACAGGAATAATAATGGACAGGGGCCACTCTCTCATCTGTTTAGATCCCAGCAACGAATTCCTGAAGAAATAAAATCAAAGCATTAATACATAACATATTTTTTGGGGGGGGAGGAGTTTTAAAGTATACAGCTACTAAGGACCGAAGCACCAGAAAATGGCAACCTGAGACTGGTATGGGCCCCTATGTCTTAGCAGTGACGCTCTCTGAAACCAGATGGCTGCATTAGTGACTTGACACCCTTCTCCCTCTCCTCCTTCAAGGAGTTAAGGAGGCTTCAGCTGCTGAAGCAGCTTCCACAATATCTCTCTTCACTTGTAGCCTTCTTATAAATCATCCCCTTTCCTAATCTAATTATTTAAATGGTAATTACCTATAAACCTAGCAATCACCTCTGAGCCACACCTGTAAAGATGGAATCGCACTTTCGAAACCCAAAGCTTGCTTGGGAGAGATTAAATTCAATAAGATCAGTGGGACGCGTTGCTAGAGGCAAGCTTTGTAGTGAGGCCTAAGGTTAGAAACAGCTTTCTCCATTCTGCTCGCCTTTCTCAGCAGCAGCGTTGAAGGGCATCGCCTAATTACTACCTTGACTCTGATTCTGATGGGAGTTTTTCTTATATTTCACGTCCCTATTTTAAAGAAATAATAATTAATCGAATGATAAGGAAAGCATTCATGTTAAAAGACGATCATACTCTCCTTCCCTGGCCACTCTGAGTTAATTGTCCCTTACAGATAGGGTAAAGAGGAAGTCGCAGATAATCTTGAAACTGTTTTCCGCCTAGTGGTTCTTGACAAAAATTTTGGCCCTCCAGAAACGGAAGATATTTGGCTATGTCTGGAAACTCTTGTATCATATAGTGGATGACAGGGTAGACTGCTATTATCTAGTTAGCAGATCGCAGACAGGCTGCCAAACAATACGTGAATACGGAGATGTCAGTGTCTACAATGGTAATATTGCCTTCATTTTGCGCTTCCTCTTAAGTAGAACTGGGAAATATGAGGGTCAAATAAGCATTAGCCCAGATGAAATGAGAAAACAGCAAAATGCAGCTTGAGTATATATTGGTAATGATACGCTGACAAAAATAGTGTGAAGTTGATTAAAATCCATATGTTTAACAAAAAGTAGAAAATGATCATTTTATTGACAATGAGACCCTGCAGTACTTTGTAAAACAGCTTTCTTTAGATTACTTTGCTCAAAATAGACCTGCTGGAATTTCAGTTAAATTACTTCTAATGTCCTTTTTTTTTTCTTTATTTATGATTTTATGGTATGCCTGATAACTGTCCTTTCAGAGAAACTTACAGTTCCTATCACAAATCTTGGAAGTAGTAGAGACCAACTCCTTAGTGAAAGAAGCTTTATTCTATTGGCTATTAGTTGACCATTATGCTTTTTCAGGACGTTCTAAAGTCTAGATTTCAACCCAAACATGAATTAAGACTTTATCCTTTTTCTGAAGAAATGTTGATGCTCTCCTAGTTTGAGGTAAGAATAGGATAATTAATAAATTAATAATAAATAATTAAGAATAATAATATAAATAATAATAAATAAATAAATTCACCAGTCCACCCCAATGATATATCTCTTGTAGGACTTATTTTCTGTGTAAATGAGGTATTTTGTGGATCAAAAACTCCTTTTATGAAAGTGTGTATTTCTCTTGAATCTTTATCTTTAGACCCAACAGCACTGCAAATAACTTCTCTCCATTGTTTTAAACTTTTATAGGTTTCCCTAATCCCTGAAAATTTGTGTCTATGGTTTGAGGAAAATCATCCATTCCTCAAAATGAGAAGCAGCCACCATTTCTACACTTTTTCCTTCTCATCTCCCAATAGCAGGGTCTTGGGAGCCCGGGAGTCAGCCCAGTGGTGCCACTGCCTGCCTGGCAAGCTCAAGGTCCTTTGTTTGATGCCTGGTGACACAAAAACTAACAAAAAAACAGCAGTTGCTTATTTCAACTCTGTACCACTTCAAGATTTTGTTGAAGTGGAGACATAGATAATGGAAAGGTGAAATACCACTGATCAATAACATGCAAAACATAGAAACTAGGTAAAATATACACATCTTTATTGTTTGACTTCAATAAAAAAAAATTGGATGATTTAATAACATGTGTGATATACCAATGAGTATTCTTAATGGAATTTGTTATTCTTCTTTCTTATACTACAAAGAATTAATTAAATTAAGTTACCTAATAAATTTAGTAGACACATGAGTGTCAATAGTCAAATATTTTTATCATAAAAATTCAAATAAATATTGATGGAGATTGTTTTATAATTATCTATCCAAAAATATTCAAATTGCTTGTATATTTTCAACAATTCCTGTGCTATAAGTTATAGGTTTAAACTGATACATCAATCACAATAATTTCAATAATACAGTATGCAGAAGGAATTTCATTGGTTTTTGCAGGATAATTTTAAGAGATCTTGGTGTGTAGTATATCTGTTCTAAATGAACTAGTTACTTAAAAAATATTTAATGAAATCTTTTGTGACGTTTATCATAGAATTTATCATTTCATCTCCATGAAAATAAGACACAGGTGATACTTTGTTTCTGTTGTTTACACATGAAGCCCAGGAGAATAGGAGAGATGTACACATGATTTCCTTTAGAGTACAATTTTTCCATTGTTATGTCAGATGGAATCTCACACAGGTTAGTAAGCTGACATCATTTTCTCTATATATTTATTCCTCTAACCATCTTAAACCAGAGTGGACTGAGTCAGTAATAAATAAATAAAATATAGTGTCTCATCCACACCACCATTAAAAAAAATAGTGCATGAATTACACGTTACAGGAAGATGTTACATCTTTTTTTAGTGCATATCGGGTACACAAGTTCCTTTTGAAATGATACTACCGGGTGTGAAAAAGATATTCCTGAGAAAATAATTCTCTTGGGTCTGTAGTTGAGAGTTCTGTGACTATTGCTATATATCTGGTTTTACTAAAAGACCACATGGGATTCCTTCAACCTGCACTCTTTTAAGAGGTGACGCTCAGCCCTCTTACACCACCAGTGCTTCCATGCGATGATGACAAGACAAGTAGGAAGAAAAGGAAGTTCTCACAGCATCATCAAGCTCCCTAGTTGTTCTCATCATTTGAAAGGACAGAGCGGTGACTAGATAGGAAAAAATATAGAAGGAAAGTTACCTTTTCCATGTGTCAATGCCACACTGGAATGCATATTTGGTGTAATTAATATGTATCAATAAAATATACACAGAAAAAGTTAAACTATTAAATTTAGCCTAATTCTCCTTCTTCACCTTGAAACTTGCTATTTAACATATACTCAAATTGTGATCCTACTTAAATTGTACTCCTTGAGCACTGAGCTGATTTCAACTGCACAGCATCAAACCACTTAATCCCGGGGTGCAAACTGTGAAGATTGCGTCCACAGAAGGCATGTGCAGAGCTATCACCAGCCCAACCGAGGGCTGCAGATTTAGTTTCGTGGGTCTGGACCTGCCTTGCAAGTGCAAGTCCCAAGTCACATCCCTGATGCTGGAACAGCAACAGTTACAACGACATCAGCAACCACAATAACCCAGCCAGGCTCCTTCTACAGATCATGCTCACCCTCTCTCTGAGTTCAGTCTGCCCACCTTACTGGGGTCAGAGAAGCTATGGTTCTCTGAATATGTATTGGATCACAGTGCTGTATAATTATTGCTCTTTTCTCAAATGAATTCTGGTAAATTTAAGTTTTTTAAAGTTTTCTTTTTAACAGAAATAAGCATCCACCAAAAGTATTCAAAGTAGAGAATACTTGTGTATGTACTATCTGTCTAAACTAAAAAGTTCAAGTAGCTTAACTGCAAATTATGAAACTCTGTGTGTGTGTGTGTGTGTGTGTGTGTGTGTGTGTATGTGTGTGCGTGAGACATGCCTTTGGATTGATGTAGGGTTTTACTTCTGAATAAATGATAAAAGGGAGACAGTGTTGTAAGTATGCAGATGTCTTACCTTTCATGATTTGGGGTCTAAAGGATACTGCACAACTTTTTTAAACAGATACTTATATAGTGGTTTAAATTCATAATTATATGTAAGTACAAATAAAATTCAGTTATTTTTTCCAGAAAAACTGAGATTTTTGAGTCAAAGCTTCTGGGATTTTTTAAAAAATTATTATTACTTAGCATGTGTATACATGCATTTTAGTAATGATGGCTGTAAGAAAGGAGTGTAATGAAATGAGTCATTAAATAAATGAGCCATGTGTTTATATAAACAGTAGCTAATATATGACATGCTGGTATTTATGGAAGAGTATATTATTCTGCAAATATTAACTCTTCTTTCCACACCTACAAATGGAGGCACTGCCACGCCAGCACCTTCTTTCACATGACTTCTCCAATCTCAGTAGAGCCTTTAGTAGACATCACAGTTCTTCCCAGGCTGAGTACTTGGCTCTATCATGGAAAAAGCACAGCTAAGTACAGAGTGCAAAGCGAGGAACTTATCTGAGTTCAGCCTGTAGCCAAGAGCAGCACTTTCCAAGAGCAGCCTGTAGCCAAAAGCAGACTTTTCCACGTAAACAAAACAAATGAGGGCACAAATCAGTCGAAAGTCATGACACTGAAGTTTGTTTTGCAACATTATTGTAGTAAAACATTGATTAAATAACCATATTATCATTTTTGCATCATTTATTGGACTCTAGTTCCCCAAAAGAGACTATGGTGAAAAATTTCTTATCAGCAAAATTCTGTAGAAGAATTAAAGCTAACAGTTAACAGGGCTCCCTAAGGATAATGCCTTTCTCTGCATAAATTAAAGACATTGAAAAACTTATGAAGGCTTTAGAATGAATATCCTTGGGGTCAAAATCCTAGATCATTACATTTAACATCTTGGTCATCTTTAAACAATTTGCTTAGCATCTGTTAGTCTGAGATTCATTTGCATAAAGAAATGATGCCAATTGTCTCAGTTTATAAGAGCATGGTACAGAAATTTTCAGAAGTGCCTAATACTTTTGATAGAAAATAAGTAGCTATCAGTAATTACCACTCTTCAAATGCATTACACTCTTTTCCAAAGAATAAAACAATTCTGGATAACACTGAATTTTAAGATTCCTGATATTAGCTTTTGTTTCACAACTCCCTAGTGTCATGAGGACCTTGTTGATTTTGGAAATAAATGTGCAAGTACATGAAAGATATGAAATAATGGAAAATAAGAAAGGAAAAAAACGTCATGGCAGAACATACTATAAGTAGACATGAATGGCTCTTTTAGTTCTAAGTATCAGGCAACTCAAATCAAATTAATTTTATTTAAGAAAATATATTACTTCACACACATTGGAAAGATGATAAGTGTAATAAAAGATTGGTCTTTTTGCATCTCCCATTGGTAATATTATAGTTTTGCTTAATATTTAGGACCCTTGTAAAACACCTAAAACTGTTCCAAGATTTGCCTTTCAGACCTAGAAATAATGAGGGAATATCTCTGCACATATATATTTTTTTCTCCTTAGAAAATAAGAAAACCATTGTCAGGAACTCCTTGAAGAATTCTCACATATTTTACAGATCAGAATTTATCCTCATCCCAGTCTTATCAGTGAAGTGAGTTTTCCTACAAAATTCTTCACCTGGGTTCTGTGTGCCCAACCCATGAGGATTGAGACTGTGAGAAGATGAGAGGCCGAGATGGGTTGGAAATGAAGAGATGCACACAGTGAGGGCCTCAATCTCCCTTCCACAAGGAACCATGAG
Source organism: Petromus typicus (assembly GCA_004026965.1). Taxonomy (NCBI): domain Eukaryota; kingdom Metazoa; phylum Chordata; class Mammalia; order Rodentia; family Petromuridae; genus Petromus; species Petromus typicus. Next base: position 11,926 of record PVIR01026306.1, on the reverse strand, counting down.
CATCATCAAGAAGCTGCTACTCTTAAGGCAAGTGAGTCCAAATTCAACTTAATACTAAGTTCCAGTGTGTGAGGACATTCATTCATGAGTCAGATTTGCTCCTAAGTCCAACAAAATGAGTCTTTGACTCTTTCAACATAGATCTAGAGTGTATATTGCTCTGTGCCTCCTAGCTGTCGCCTCCACATCTCCACTACTTTCCCTGCTGCTGCCCAACATCCTGGGCTCTGATCGAACCCTGTACCACTGCACATTAAGGCACTGAAGGGTAAGCACACAGCAGCAGGACGGTGGCCATGTCCCATGAACACATGAACTACTGCTGCAACTCATGTGCATCTATGAGTAATGCAAGGTCTGTTGGTATCTATGAAAATGTGCAACTTGAATGTTCGTAAGTCGGGGACATGGTATATAGTTTTTTTTTCTTGTAACACCTATTTTTTCAATATCAACAAATTTCAAGGAAAGGAACCTTTTTTTAAAAAGCACATGACATAGTTTAGCCTAGTAGACCATTAAACCTATAATTGATTTGGCATACAGCCATCACAAGCTGTTCCAAGGTAGAAAATATAAAGAACTTTTATGAAACACTCATCTAAGAATAGAAGTATGCATTTTTTCCTCTACATGGGCCACGCACATTAGAGTACTTTCTATAAGATCTCTGCAAGAAGTTAAAATGCAGTCATAAAAGTACAGCCCCACACAATGGTCCTCTGTTAGTCATTTGCTCTAGTTCTTGAATATAAAAATAACTGGCTTTCAGGTCACCTACAGATAAGGAATTTCCAGGTCTTCGGGAAAAAAAAAATCTCTTCCTGTGGAACATCTCAAGAAACACTTTCAGTTGCAAGTTCAACATTGTTCTGTATTTAAACTCCATGAATAGCAATATATTTTTCTCCTTCAGAGATGGTAGTTAACTCTTGAATTCACAGATGATGTATTTTCACTTCAACAGTTTTAAATAATACTTGCAAACAGAAATCTAAGTATTTCTCAGCAATTTAAAAACTCTATATAGTGCCCTTGGAATTTATTTTAGGTCTCCAAAAATTTCAGATCTTGTTAATAGTCAATGGAATGGGTTTTAGATGTCTGTTACTAAAACTTTAATAATAATTTTTATCAATATTAAGGTGATCCTCTTGCTGTGTTTTTTCAGGTGCACTACAAATTGCTGCCATTCTATCTGAGCTTTGCCAATGCTTTTTAATTTTTTATTTTGTCCAAAGAGCATTGTTAATAGTCTCATTTGGACATGTCTATGGTTATAAGTCTTCTCAGATAAGTTTAGAGAAGGAGCACTTTGGTTCTGAGAGCTCTAGGGTATCTCTAACTCATCGTGCCCTCAAGAAGAAAGTAAGTGAGTTGTTCTTTGGCACCTTAGAAATAGATTCCAACAGATCTGGGCTGAGGCTTTACATTCTGGTTCCACATATCCTAGTACGACCAGTGTGAAGAAACCATGATGACATGCTTTCACTCTCCCAGAGAATCACCACTGTAACAGAATAGGAATTCTTTTAGAATCCTTGCACAGTCTTTCCTGCCAGGCCCCACCATCCCCTTCAAACATTGGGTGGCGTCTAACAGGCAGCCTTTGATAACTCTGTCTAGCACCACAGACAAATGAGTGTAAGTACTGCTAGGTCACCAGCTCCTCTCGTGTTAATCATGTTCATCCTGCCTCTGAGGATGAAGCAATACCAGCCCTCGGGTGCAAAATCAGCCACCACTGGCTTCAGAAATGACAGTGTTGGTTTGACAGTCACTTTCCTTTCCATTCAGTGGTTTTCTGAACTTCTAGGGGAGCTCAAAATTTATGAGGTGCTAGCCTGTGGGCTCATGATACTTGGGAAATCAGTTCAGACTGGCAGCCTGAATCTTCACATCTTATTCTTCTATGGTAACTCATCAAAACCTAATTATTATTTTCTCTAAACTTTACATGGACATTCTAGGAGTGCATTAAGATGGTCTCTGTGTATTCTTGCTGGAATATAAGCCTGCAGGTAAGTAAAACTATTAATGTAATCTTCTTATCTAGCCATACACACACACACGTGCATGCACACACACACATACTTATGCACAAGTACAACCATATAAACCTGTTTGTTTTTTATAACTTATTGATCTAGTAGTTACAGATAGATGGATGGTCCCAAAAAGACTACTGGGCATGATATAGTCTCCCTCAAATGAGGCTCTGCCAGACCTACAAGCCAAGGAAGGGTGTCTGCTGTCTTATAGCAAAGAAAAGAGAGTCATTTCCAGTGGCCCTGTGGATTCAGCAGAAGCCAATTATTCGAACATCTCAGATGCATTTACCCAAAGATTTGTACGTTGGGTGTCAGAATCTCACATTGTAATGAGTTTTGATGTTACTGTTGGAGACATGTAGAAACTGTGAATTAAGCCTTCTCTGGATAGTTTCACATCTGATCTGGCACTTGAATTTCTGCCCAGTTGGGAGCTCCAGTTTGGCCTCCATCAATGGTGTCACTGAGGTGTCACCGTCTGACTCTTCCACCATGTTCCAGAGCTGGTAGTTCACAAATTTAAACTGACCACACCCTTGGTTCCACGTAGGATGGTGCTGGAGAGAGTTCAGCCAAGATTTAAGTTTCTCACTATTGCTATCAGGTGTCTCAATGACCAGAGACCTTGCATAAACCAGTGCTTCTCTTACACGTGTCACCTTCCAGCCCCTCACACTTGTGGGTCCCAGTAATTTTAATGCTACAATACCCCTGTGCTGCTGCAGTGGAATCACTGCTACAACTGAATAATGGTCTTTGCTACCTTTCAGGAAATGGATCACACTAGATAAGTTGAAAATTTGTTCTAGGTCCAATTCTGGTACCAATTATCTTCCTAATAAGATCCACAGATGCAGATGTGGAAACAGTTATGTAAGTGTCATTCTTGCAGGATATGGGGATTAACACACACAAAGAAAGACAACAAAGAGAGTATGATTAAACCTGTTTTGGAACAGGTAAATGTGACTTCATCGTACCAAGAAACTCTAGGAAAGGTTGTGAAACAGTACTTCCTCCAGAGGACTAAGGGGATTGTACTTTTAACCTTAACTTTCACCATTTGTATTTGGAAGACTTATGCCAATAACTGTTAACCCCCTAGCACATGTGGTGTGCTTCAAAGGCATATACAGAAACTTCCACCAGAAAAAAACAAAACAAAACAAACAAACAAAAAAAAACAGCATAGAGTGTCATCTAGGGACATTAAGAATGAAGCTCTCAGGTCAAACAGCTGTATGAGGCACAATCCCTGCTTTTGCTGTGTGTGACTGTAAGGATTTAACATAAATCTAGATATTCTTTTCTCTCTAGATTTTGCTTTTCTTTTCAATTTTAGTAAGTTAATTTCCTCATTTCACAGAAGTGTTTTCTTTTTTTAAAAATAATCTTTATTGGCACATTGTAAATACACATCATCGTCGCATTCTACATTGAGAGTTTGTACCAGAATATGACACGACTTGATTCTCATTTTTTCCCATAGCCCTACCCCCCCGTCACCCCACCCCTATATACATAAACTTTGATTTCTTTCTTTCTTGTTATAAACTCATTATTTTCCCCCTTCACCCCATTTCACTTTAAGTATTTTCTATTTCACAATATATAACATACATTCTAGAACTCTTATACTAATTTTAAATAATTTTAAGTTAATATCTTGCAGTAGACTCTTTGTTCCATTTACATTTAGCTACTAAGTAGCCTCTTTAAAATTAATTCTGTTAAAATGCTTAACTTGTTACCTGATAGAAAAGTTTTTCTTTTCATTTATTTAAAATCTGCTTGTAATGAGAATTCATGTGATTTTAAATTTTACACTCAGTGCGTTGCATGTTGTTATAATGATAGGCACCTTTTTACTCATTTTCTCTTTTCAATAGTTTACAATTGAGATACACAACTTTAATCAGCATTTCTGAAGCCTTAAACAAGAAATCCCTACTCTAATGCAATGTTGCTGGCTGGCACAGTATATTTTTAATGATCGACAACTACATATCATATCACTAGTAAAAAATCTTATTACTTTGAAATGTTTCTCAAAATATTTTATAATTCCATTATAATGGACCACAATCAAGTACTTGAGATGGTCGTAACTTTCATTGCTTTTATATAAATTGTAAATGGAGTCAACTGAATCCAAAACTTATTTACAATAAAACAGCTATCAATTATTTTGTTCTTGATAACAATAAATTTTAAATTATCTCTCATAATAGGCTAACATAATAAAATTCTACATTTTCCTCTTAGAAATATTTTATTTTTAAATTGTCAATTTTTGTTGTTGGATATGTTGTACAGAAATCTAACTCATGGAGGTTTTCTTTTTTAAATTATTTATGTTTATTGGTACATTTTAGATATACATAATGATCACATTCATGAGAGTAAATTTGTGCTTGTACATGATATATCTTGCTTCTTTTATTTCATTCCCTTAACTTCCTTTCAATCCCTCTTCTCCTTCTTAATTAGAGTTTTCAAACACATCTAATCTTCACAGTTATACAGTCTGTGTTTAATAAATCCCCCAAAGAAGTTTATCTTTGATTAAGCATAAATTGAGTATTTAGGTTAAAATGAGAATAAAATAATTCCTATAAAACTTCTTCTAAGTATTAATTTTACCTTGGAATGGCAATTAGGAAATCCAAAAAATGTTTTTGATGAAAATATTTTTTTAAGTATCCATGAAATACCAATCTTTCCAAGCACATGCAATTATATTTTCTTTTATTGTGCAATACTGGGAGCTTTATACTAACCTCATGTTTTCTCCGGAGTAGCATCCCAGAGTATGAAGGTTTAATGGACTCAACAATTTATCAACAGTGACAGAAGATACTGCTTTTATCTAGGATGTACTTTCCAAGAGCCCCACTAAATTTCCAAACCACAGATAACAATGAATTCTACACTATTGTTGCTTTTTTTTTTTTTTTTTGGTCAGTCATGGCCCATATTTTTCTTCTGAAATGTAACAGCAAAATTGTCATGCATTTCTTTCTCCTTCACAGTTTTCAGGACAGTAGACTATATTCTGATTGTAGATTTTAGTAAGCTTTGTGTGCATTTTTTTACCTTATTGGGTGTAGAACTTTCCTTTTTTCACCTAAAGAAAGCACTTTAAAGTTTCTTTCTGGTATGTTTGAATTGTCACCATTGCTACCTTTGTGCTCTGAAGCTGTAAATAAATAAAATACATTATTTGCACATAGGCAATACCGGACAGTAGAGCTAATAACCTATAGAGCTGCTAAGGGATCAATACAAGAATAGCATGAATGTGCTTGGAAAGAAGTGGTTCAAATCCCCAGCAGAAAAAACTGGGAAAGTGCAAAATTTCATTATGCTGCTTCGGATTTGGCAGAATATTAAAAAAATATGAAATATTTCTTTATAAAATTTTCCACTCTACATATCATGATTACCTCGGTGCACAAATCATGTGGTTATTTTTTTGAACATGTTGTAAACAAAACCAGCTGTCAAGCAAAAAACAAACAACAAAACTGGTAGCAGTGTAAATGATATATGATACTTATTGAGGAGATTCATTTTTTCCTCCCCCAGTATGGGGATCGAACTCTGGACCTTGTGCTTGTGAGGCAGGAGCGTGTCACTGAGCTGAATCCCGGACCCTTGAGTACGTTCTTGTAACCATTATGCTGAGCTAAGATTTAGCATATTTTGTCACACGTAGTCACTATGTTATAAAAATGAAGATAATTTTATTTCAATATCTTATGAGATAAATTCCTTTGCCTATGTCACATGGGTTCTCTATAGAAGAGCTGAGATTCTTACTGAGATTCTCTGCAGCCGCATTTCATGAAACTGATTAATGGAAACTTTCAGATCTCCAAAGAAGGCTAATGAAGAAAGTTTACAGTATAGTCTTAATATTAAAATTTATAAAAAGTATTTCAGGTTGAATAGAAAAGAAAATAATCACATAAATCATAAAATTGTCAATTTTTTTTTATAAATAAGAATGTATACCCATAGAATTTCAATATTCCTGAAATATGCATAACATGAATAACCACTTTGCAAAGAATTCTACTAACATAGTTCAAGGTTCTTTGAGTTCTAACAAATGTGACACATTTTATGTCATATTTATAAATTTCTTCAAAAAAGTAATTCAATGATTGGTCAAAAAGTATATGCATAGAAATGTTTTACACAGCACTCTTTAAAATGAATCAATAGTTTTAATATTTATTCATGAAATGTCATTAAATTTGACCCACATACACATAAAAGGATGTAATTGAATCAACTTTAAATGTTAATTATAAAAATGGGATATTTTTTAAATGTTGTCCAATAAAAATATGATATCAAGAAGCCTCATTCTATGGATGTTTAGGTGGTTGATATTTCTAGATAGTGTTAAAGTGAGTACAAAATAAACTTTTATTCTTTTGGCCATAAGAATAATGTATAAATTATTCTGTCATGTCTATTTTACATAAATAAAAATTTCCTATAGTTATTATTAAAAGCTTAGCATTTAAGACATATTTTAAACTAAAAACAGTATTTTGACATACTATCTTAAAATAAACTGTATATTCCATTTCTCAATTATGTTATATACACAGTTTTTTTTTCTATTTAGGTACTCTTATTATTATATAGACCATTACATTATTTTATAGTGATATGTAGTTAAATTTCCTAGAGCAGCTTTCTTTTTGAAGCTACAAAACAAGATTTAAAATTCTTCTTCGGTTAAGATGCTTGAAAAGCTCAAAGGATTGGGCAATTTCTTTCAAACTGTTGGTGTCAAAAAAGTAAATTCTTACTTTAGCAAAATGCCAATTCCAGCAAAGAGTTTATTGCTTGTATTTGCCATTTATCATATATTTTATAAATTTGTGGAAATACTAATAGAAATAACAAAAACTATATATATATTTTTTCTTTTCTGTAAGAAGACACTTTTTGAAAAAGGTGTGGCAGTACCTAAAAAGGGAAAGAAATAATCAACAACTAGAATAAAACAGGGTCTTTGAGTGTTGATTTTCATTCATTTGTCAACTGAAAATTTATTTTAACAGAGAGAAGCTTACTCTTGTATTGACTGTGGCTCTGCTCTCTAAATATGCTAAATCTTGTAGACACCCAGGGAAATCCCACCTAATGAAATCATGATGCTTTGAGAGGACATTCAGTACTTTCCTAATATGCTCCTTGTGCAATATAAGATTCATACACTTAATAAGCACTCTTAAATATCATTAAATCTATGTTAATAATGTTCAAGTTATGAAATACTAGGAATCGGCATTACTCAAAGAAAACTTGTCCTCTGTGCTTTGGAGGGAATTAGTGCATTTCAGTCTGTCCACAGGACTCTTGTAACATATTAGGCATAATTATGCACCTGTCTCTGTATCTGTTAGATTTCTGTACAACATATCCACCCTTCCAAACCTCTGATTGTTCCTAACACTGAAGTGCCCTACCAAATTATCCCTGTATCTTTCCTATTTGAAGGAATTTAAATAGTCAGATGTCAAAAAAGACCATGAGAAAACTTCTCTGTAATTTCTAGAAACAGTGTTCTGACTAATTAATAAGATCAGAACTGAAAGGGTCTCACATTTCACTCTAATCCTTGTTCAAGAAAATGAAGTCATGTGTTTCAGTGGGGGAAAATGACAAGAGACTGAAGAAAAACATGTCTCAGACTGTTTGACATTGCAGCTCAGTGTACTGTAGTTCTAACCTTATTTTGTACTCAGTAGAGTATAGATTAGACAGGGATAAGATAAGAATGTAATATTTTGTGAAATTAAAGGAAAAGTTTGATAAAATTTGAAATGTCTGAACAAAATTTATGTGACACTTTTGCATCTTCTTTATATAAATATATCATTAAAATGACAATTATACCTGAATAATAAACAGTTTTTCTACTTAGTATTACAAATAAGTAAACATAGTGCTGGGCGTGGTGGCTCACGCCTGTAATCCCAGCCCTCGGGAGGCAGAGGCAGGAGGATTGCTGTGAGTTTGAGGCTGAGCTCAGGGCCAGCCTGAACCACAAAGCGAGACCCTGTTTCAAAAAAACCTAAAAAAAAACCCCAAAACAAATAAGTAAACATATAAATTTGGTTTTCACCACTATTCTTTAGACACAGTAAATGACAAGCTAGACATTTCCCTGACCCTAAATAGATGATTTTGCAAAAGAGCCAAATACCTTATGGACCAAACAAAAAATTAGTTAAGGAAATTTTATAAGTTGCAATAATGGTGCTAATAAATCCACCACATAATAACTTTGTAAAGCCAACAAAAAAGAGCAAATATTTTATTGAAGCTAGAAGTATATTACTAAGGTTTGAACAAAGTAGTTCTGCTTATGTAATCTTGGTTTTACTACTGGAGATAGATTAGATAGATAGATAGATAGATAGATAGATAGATAGATGAAGTACATAGTTAATAACTGATTTTGCAAATGCTCTGTTCTTGACCTTAAATTCCAAAAGAAAGCCAAATACTATTTGTCCTCTTATGAGAAGGATCTAAATTTATAATTTTGTGGAGCCCCAAAGCATTATTTGTATTCAATAGGTTACTAACATTGTATGGTCAAATGAAATTTCTGAATGCAGTAGTACCAGTGATCTCTAGATAATATAGACAGCTACAAATCAAACATAACTGACTTAAATGCAGTGGTATCACACACAGCTAATACAAATTATTTTGTTAATCTAGGAAAGGATTCATGTGTCTGCCCAAAAGATGTAACACTTAAAATAATACCTAGTTAGCAGGCATTTATTTGACAAGTAATTAAAAATAAAATACTGTTATTACCTAATACAGAAATTAAGCAAGAACTATGGAACAAGGTTGGATTACTTGTAATTTTTAAGAATGTATATTTCATTTTTTAACCACAAAGCTGAAAGGGAACTTTACATGTTACTTTTTTTTCCCTTTACTGTTAATTCAGCTCCTCCAAGTTTCTACAGACCCAGAGTCTAATTGCCACACTCTCTTCTCCTCATCTCAGAGGAGCGGACAGAATACACAGAAACTGTCACGTTGAGACTGAATTTCATTCCAACAGGAAAGAGGGGAGGGGAGGAGAATGAAGGAAGACTGGAATTTCCTGTTGTCTTATCCTATTCCCTCTCCAATCTGTTTCTCACTATACAGTGTTCTTACACACAACACAGGAAGATGGTTCCATCTGGCAATTGGAGGACTTTCAATCCACTTGGAAATACAGTTTAATAAAGTAATACTTTTCACTTAGTATGGCCTTCCATTACTTGTGACTGGAAAACAAAGACAACTAACTGAGCATATGAACCTGAGCAGCTAACAACAGTTCTGATGAGCTGACCACAAGGTAAGCTCCATCTCCTCAGAGCTACGTGTCTACCAGTTTCCCTAGAGGAGCCAAAGGCACTTGGGAAAAAGAACAGACCTCTCCTGGTGGCTGATCAAGACTCCAGGGGCATCCCAGCAGGTGCTAGTGACATTCTGTACTTGGAGAATTCTCCCTTCTTTCCTTCTTATGGCATCAATAAACCTTGTATTGAGGGAAAAATCAGTTTTTCTGGAGTGCAGGCTGATGGAATCTACCTGATTTCCCAACGAAAATGCATTTCCATTGAGCTAATGAGGTAGCTGTCAGGACTTTCTCTTTGGTCTCTTGTTAACAGCAGATGGTTCAATGACTCCTTCATTGTTTGGAGGCATTTGGATTTAATTGTAGGTCATCTTGAGGTACCGACTAGTGTGAATGAAGATTCAAAGAGAGAAAAAATTCCAGATAATCTGATGTTGTTGCTTTGTGCTATTCACTTGTTTTTATTTAATTTAGTAAGACTGGTTTATGATCTAAAAGACCACAGAGCCTCATCCTAGGCTCTGAACAGATTTTGTCAGAATAAACATAAAGAGACATCTTGTCACATTTAAGACTCAGTAGATCATCTATTTGGTCAAGTAGTTTCAAATTTCTAGGTAGGGCAATATGCTTTAAGGTACAATACAGCTCAAAGTTGAATCATTTACTAGTCCAAGTATGTAAATATAGGAAGACTAAAATTACATATTTCTGTTAATTTTATAAGATAATATAAGATAATATAAGATATAAGATATATATAAGATATAATAAGATAATATAAGATAAGATAAGGAAATGCAGAAGTAACAAATTTTTTTCAATTTTATCTGGTAATTTTTCTGCATATATTAAACTTTAAAATATTCACCATGAAACCTAGCATCATAATCTGCACAGCAGTACCTAGTATCTTTCTGAATTATTTTCTGAATTACTGTCTCTTTGAAAATGACACTTTGCACTGCTGTGTTGAGTTTCTTTTCTTTCTTTTTTCCTGAGTTATATGATTTCAATAAAATGCCTACTCCCTAAACAGAATGGTGAGGACATTCATGATGGCTATCGTGTTTGGCATTTGGCTATCCCATATTTTTCAGTCATGTAGTCTATTAGACCTAATATAAAATGTAAAGGACTTTATGACCCACTTTGTCTTCAATATATAATAAATTCCATGTTGCTTAATGTTTTATAACAACATGTTCCTCTCTTTTTGATTCTATGTTCACTTTTTAGGTATTGGTCAGCTGTTATCATCACGCATAGAATTCTAATCATTGATTATTCTTGGAATTTTTTAGTTCCGCTTCTTCTTTCAAGTTTTATTGTTGAGAGTAACGAGACCTTTTTTCTGCCTTTCCATTTCATATTATACAACTTCTCCTCTTTGATATGCTCATATTTCTTATTTTTTTCAGTTTTTTCTTTTCCAGATCTTTTGGCACTTCCTTCATACTCAATCTCTGTGCCCCAAACGTGCCTATTTTGTATTTTAAAAGAATATCACTGGACCAAGGATTTAGTTCAGTGGTTCTGGCACCAGCCTTGCAAGTGCAAGGGCCTGGGATCAATCTCCAGTACCACATACAACAATACTGGGCATGGACACACTAGCCCACAAGCAAATAGAACCACATACCACAGTGCTGGGTGTGGTGGCTCAGGCCTGTAATCCCAGCACTTGGGAGGCAGAGGCAGGAGGATTGCTGTGAGTTACAGGTTGAGCTGAGGGCCAGCCTGAACTACAAAAGTGAGACTCTGTCTCAAAAAAAAAAATAATAATAAAGAATGAAATCAAGACTAATCAGTCAGCTGTGAAGCCCTCAGACTGCTACATCTTGAGCTCACACTGAATCTACTGCTTGCACTAGCCCTGCCTCGGATGACACAATAGGTACATACAGACTGCCTGAGAAAGGCAGCCCTCCAGGGGAAACTACTGCTTTCCCAGTGCAAACATAAAATGTGAAAAGTACTCATATTCCCTACTATTTGAAGTTCAGAAAGAAATTAGAATATACCAGAGAACATAGTCCGACTCACCCCTTTACAAAGAGCTGACTACTGATTGAGGCAGTTAAGACCACTTGACCCGCTGGTACTGGAATGCTTTCATAAAGCCTTATTTAGAAACTCAATTTTTGCTATGGAGAACTGTATTTGATGATCTTTGTGAAGAACATTTTGCTCCAAATGTTTTTGCAGAAGTATAAGTCACTACTCAGATGTTAGAACAAGAGGGCCCAAAGGTGAGGATCAGGTCTAGGTCATTTTGCACAAGTTTTTGAACAATTCCTTTTCACCTCCATTTGGGTCTGGGTTTGAATATCTGATTCTGGACAGCCCATGGGTCATTTGTGGAGGTCAAGCAAGACCCCACAAAGCCTTTCATGCAATTCCTTGACTGATTACAATAGGCCACCCAGAGGCAAGTTAGCCACATACAGGCCACGGATATTCTTTTGCTTCA
>PVIR01026305.1:0-24042 GCA_004026965.1 Petromus typicus | reverse complement strand
TGTTGTGAATATCTTCTCTCATCTTGTGACTTATCTTTTCCTCTATTGTGTCTTTAGCAGAATAAATGTCCTTAATTTCAAAGGAGTCAGAGTTAGCAAATTTTTTTTCTTTTATGGTTGTTGCTTTTGAAAGTGGCCCTTCCTTAACCATAGGCCATTAAAATATTTTCCTATTACTGTATTTCTTAAACATGTTATAGTTTTGATTTTCATGTTTGTCTTGATGGAGTTGGTTTTTATGAATGGAAGTAGGGATTCAGTGACATATTTTCCCAGAATTAAATGTCCAGTAATCTAAACACTATTTACTGGAAAGTTTGTGCTTTCCATGTGGCTACTCATACCACCGAGGTATAGCAAACATCCGTTTATATACAGGTCCATATCTAGACTCTTTGTTTGGTTTCCTTGATCTATTACTTGTTCATCTTTGGACCAATTTTGGCCTGAATTAATGATTAGAACATATAGAAATTTTTGGGGGGGCACCAGGGATCAAACTAAGGACCTCATGCTTAGAGCTTCAGATAAATATTAATGTCTGGTAGTATAAATCCTCCAACTTCATCCTCCTTTGAGATTACCTTGGCTATTTTTGACCCTTTGAACTTTCATTTAATCTTCAAGTCAGCTCATCATATACACACATAAAAACTTTTTATCACTATTCAGTTGAACCTCTGAGATCAATTTGGGGAGAACAGCCATCATTAAAATACATGGGTCTCTACAAAGGATTTATTACATTCCTGTCAATGAAGTTTAGAGTTTCTCAAACATTATGCATATTTTAAATTAGCCCAAGTGTTTAGTTTTTTTTTTTTTTTGCTTTAAACAATTTATTTAACTGAAATGCTATGTACTGACTTCCATTTATTTTGAACATCTTTTGCCCATGATGATTTAGAGGATCTTCATGCCAATATCAATATTTCATAACTACGTGGTCATCTGGGAGTACACCTTCACAATACCACACATCTCTCACCGAGAAAAACAATGAAGAGTAAAGACCTACAACTAGGTACAATGAGAATCTGCTTCGAATATCTGTTTCTGAGAGGAAAAGGCACCACATACCTGTTCATTGAAGAAAACCATCCTTACAACACAGGACAATTTTTTATTTTTAAATAGGGCCTCGGACACTTAGCTGCTAATCAGGTGCTGCACAGCAGAGCTGCATCCCTGGCTTTGCCATCAATTCATAAGGAAGAGGTTCCAACAACTCGGGCTCCTTCCCATTAGTTCTCACAGAATGTGTTTCTCAGGGACGGGGAGGCTGGTGCTTCAGGTGAACCCAGATACCTTTCTCTCTGGCTTTTTCTTTTTTTGATCATTTTCCTTGACACATTACAGGAAGCGATCTCAACTCTTTGAGTGTTTAATATGCTCAATACGCACATTAATCCTCTTGGCAAGTATCTTGCCCTTAACTTCCTTGTTTACAACAATGCCCCCTGCATGCTGAGTAAGACTGTAGACTCCTCCGGTTTTGCCATGGTGACATTTGTGTGGCATTCATTTTTGAACAGTACCAATTTCCTCGATGTCTACAATATCACCCTTTATGTGGGTTCGTGTGTATGTAACCAAAGGAACAACCCTATGTTTTCTAAAAGGTCTAGAGAATATCTACCCGGTTCTCCTCTTCTTTCTCTTTGTGTTTGTCATTTTGGCAAATTACTACAAGATGGCAGTTCCAGCTGAAAGAGGTATTTAGTATTTTTGATGATATCAGATGTGATATATTTTAAAGTTGTTTTAATTTTCTTTTTGTTGATAGTTTTTTTTAATGCTATTAACTTTGTGTGTGGACATTGCATCCAGGAATCTTGATAAAGCTTCTTACTAAATCTATCGATTTACTTGTTGTCTTTTCTTTTTCTACCTGCATATTTGTATTTTATATGGAAAATAGCGTTTTTCTTTTCCTTTTTCCAATTTTTATACTTTTCTTTCTGTCTTTCCTTATTCTACTGTTGAACAGAAAAGCACCAAACTAAAGTGGTTCCTAAGCGTATTCTTCTTTTATCTGTGATCTGAAGGTGAAAGATTACAGCACCTCACCACTGAGCCAGGTATTTCCTGTAGGTTATTTTCTTCTTTTCTTTCTTTTTTTGGTAGGGAAAGTAAAGATGGTCTCTTCTACCCACGTTTTGCTGGGAGAGTTTTTCTCATAGACATGTTGAAGTTTACCCAATTTTTAAATTGATATTATCACTTATCCCCCATGCCAATGTTGTAGATAATAATGATGGATTTTCTGTGTTAAACCAGCCATGCACTTTTGGAATAACTCCAATAGATGCGACAGAATATACTTTTTACACTTCACTAAATTCTTTTTGATAACATTTTATTTCTTAAGATTGGCCTATAATTTTTATTTCTTTTCCTGCCTCTGTCAGTTTTTTGTAGCAACATTATAATGCTTTCAAAGGATATGTTTCTTTTTTCATTTTATATTATCTGGAAGAGTTTAAGACTGAAAATTACTTTTTTTTCTTTAAGTTTTTTTGAGACAGGATCTCACTCTGTAGTTCAGACTGGCCCTGAACTCACTATGTGGCCCAGGCCAGCCTCAGAGTCACAACAATCCTCCTGCCTCTGCCTCCCGAGTGCTAGGATCACAGGCATGAGCCACAGTGCTTGGCACTGTGATATGTGTTATGGTGGTCGAACTTGGGACCATGCCCTTGCCAAGTAGATGCTGCAACCACTGAGCTATATCCTTGGCCCTGAAAATTACTTCTTTTTTAAAATTTTGGAGTATTGAGAAATGGACCCAGGGCCCTGTACTGTGTTATATTTCTGGCTCTTTTTAAAAAATTTTATGTTGACACAGGGTAAGTTGCTATGACGAGGCTTAAATTTGTGGTCCTCCTACCTCAGCTTCCCATAGTCCTGGAATTTCAGCTGAGCACTCATACTTGGCTTAGAATTGTTTTTCCTTTTGATAAGATCTGATATGAAACCATCTGGCCTCGTATTTTCATTGTGGGATGATTTTTGATCACATATTCCATTTCTTTGATGATTTTAGGGTGGCCATAAAGTTTATTGTATAATTCTTGAGTTAGTTTAGTGAGTTAGGTTTTCCTAGGAACATGATTATTTCATCTGAATTTAAGCATTGGTTGATGTGGAGTTGTTGACAATATGGTCGTCTTACTGAGATTTGAAGGGGCTGGGGATTTAGCTCAGCAGCACAGCACCTGCCTGGTAAACACATGATCCTGAGTTAGATCCCCGGTAAAAAAAAAAAAAAAAAAAATGAAGAGTCTGCAGCCCCTATGGTTTGACCTTTGCTGGGGCTCTGCAGCGCCACATCCTTGGCACCTCCTTCCGGGCCTTAGTTTCCTGGCTCAGGGCCAAGGGATTCCTTCAAGCCAGGGTGACCTGTCCTCTGTCCTCACGGGCTGTCCAGGACACCCATCAGAGGCACTCACTCTGTTTCTCTCTGTTCTGAAGGTAGGTCTGTGAGAACAGGAGGAGGTGGGAAGTGGTTCCTGTGGTGACTGGCCCTGTGTGTCTCCTGTCACACGCTTGTCAACGTTTCTCTGTGGCCCCAAGGACTCCAGCCCCCTAGGCTCTGGCGTCTCCTCCAGTCTTCCTGGCTCTTCTCATTGTTCTGAGCTCAGACCCCAAGGGCTCACCCTCTGGCTCCTTCCTGCAGGCCTCCCAAGACCAAGTTCTTTTTCACCGTCATCCCTCAGCCCATCTTCCTGAGCCCAGGCATAACCCTCACACTCCCTATTGTCTTCCGGCCTCTGGAGGAGGTAAAGTCCACCAGACAAGCTGTGAGTTGTGGGAAGGGCAGGGGAGCAGAGACCTCAGAGCAGGAAGCAGGACCAAGCAGCAGGGAGCCTCCCCCTCCCCATCCCCCGCTCTGCACACATCCTGCCAGCTACAGCCAAGTCTCCAGCTGCGGAAGTCCTTGGGCCCCCATCTCCTGAGACAGAAGAGCACCCCCCTGTACTGCAGGCTAGTGTCTAAAGTACTGTATTGCTATTAAAAAGCCCCATAATTTCCTCAAAATCCTTTGTCAAAGAATTGTGCTGAGACAGGAATGAGAGGGAAAGAGTCTCAGTGTCCTGCCCAGACTGTCAGCCTCAAGGCCCCTTGGATTCAAGGGACCTTCGTACCTCAGCCTCCCAAGTAGATGAGTTTGCACAGGTATATACCACCACGCCCAGCTCATCACAAGTCTTCGTTCCTCACAAAAGAGGCCCTAACCTCGGAGACTAACTCAGTATAGGAGTACAGTATGGGCCAGCCCACCTGGCAGGGGTGTGTTGGAGGGATGGCTGGGGGCGGTAACGTGCAGTCCTGAGCACCATCTGGGTCCCGCTGACCACGGGCGGCCTCCTGCTCTTCCCTCCTCTGCAGAAGGAGTACACAGACCAGCTGTGGTTTGAGAAAGAAGAGGGGATGTTCAGTGTGAAACTGAGGGCCAGGTTGCCCTGCCACGAGCTCATCTGCCCACCATGCCTGCAGCTGCCCATGTGTGCCGTTGGGGACACAGTCGAGGCCTGGTTCTGCCTGGACAATGTGGGGTGAGGGGAGGCTGAGGCCCAGGGGTGGCAGACAGGAGCACGCTGAGGGAAGAGGGTGCTGGGAGTGGGAGGTGCATATTCCATGCGAAGTGGAGACAGCTGTCCAGACCCCCTTTCGCCCTGCCTCCCCCAGCGACCTGTCTACCTTCTTCACCTGGGAGCTCCCCAGCCCGTTCCAGATACTCCCCACCTCGGGGCTCCTGGAACCCGGCCTGGCCTGTCGGATCAAAGTGACCTTTCAGCCCCTCATAGCTGTTGTCCATGAAGTCGAGGCCATGTGCTGGTACGGAGAGGGCAGCAAACAGAAGAGCAGCATCCAGCTGCAAGCTGTAGGTGAGCCCCAACCCCACCAGCTCCCACAGCCTGGCAGCTGCCCCTCCCTGGGCCTCGAGGCCCACGTGTGTCCCTGCTTCCTGCCCTGGCTTGGCCCTGCAAGGCCTCTTCCAGCCTCTCACTCTCCCATCAGCACCCAGGTCTCGCCTTCCAACATGTCTTGGACCCATTTTCCCTCGGGACACCTACCTTCTAGGTAGTGTTCAGCTGGGCCCACAGAGGCCCAAGTGCTTTTCCACTAGGACTCCCCCCTCTCTGCCCCAGCTAAATGTGCCCAGCTGCTGGTAAGCATAAGGCACAAGCGAGCAGAGGACCAGGATACTGAGGGCTCCCAGAAGCTGTTGCACTTTGGCTCTGTGGCCGTGGGATGCACCGCTGAGAGGCAGATTGAGCTGTATAACCCATCTACGGTACGCACGGGCCCCAGAGGGGCAGGCCTGGCTGCCCTTCCAGTCCAACCCCTTCACAGAACGCCCTCTTTTCTCCACCTCCCCGAAGCCCTGCGTAACCCATGTGTGTTGTTGTGCACACTGTCAACAGCTATCAGCAACCTGCGTTTCTCCCTCCTCTTAGTGGGCTCGGGTGTGCTGCCCCCTCCCCCCCAGGAACCTCTAGAAAAGTCCCAGTAGTGTTCTGACCCCAGGACCATACCTGTGCCCAAAGCACCTTGGGAAGAAGGGGCAAGTTCTTCCCCCTGGGTGGCCCAAGTGGGGCACAAGGTTTGGCCTCCTCTTCCTCCTGGTGGAGGCAGCTTTACCCCACACTCACTCTAGCCAGTGGGCATAGGCTGGATGCCAGCTGCTTCACCCCTAGGCAAGGCTACTTGCTACCATGCCTAGACTGACCCTGTGAATTTGCCCTTCATTCCCAACCTGGCCCTACAGGTGAATGCCCCCTTCAGAATTGAGATGGCCCCCGACATACTGACCAGAGACCAGGCCTACTCATGCTCCATGAACTATGGCATCGTACCCCCAGGGGAGAAGAAGTGCGTGTTGGTGTTCTTCCACCCCAAGACCTTGGACAGCAGAGCGATGGACTACTTCTGCATCATGCCTTCTGGTGGTGCCTCTCAAACCCTGCTCCAAGTTGTTGGTTTCAGTACAGGTACTAGCAACCCTGGGACACCACACTTCCCCTGGCAGAAGCCAGGAGTTTAATGTCTGCTCCTGAAGCCTTCCTCCTGGCCCCTCAGCCTGGGTGTCTGGTGCCCCCTGGTGGCGCAATGGAGAAGCACTTTGGGCACCTGGCCATACCATCTTGGGGTCATCAGTCCTAGAAATTGTGAAGCTCCACTTATACTACTGGGCCCCTGGGCCTATCCGACCTCCCATCCATTTCCAGGGACCCTCCAAGCAGGGAGTCTCCCAACAGAGGGACCCTTTCTGAGACACCTGAGAGGCAGGGCACACTCACGGGAACCTCTCTCTTATGCTCAGGTCCTGCTGTGTCCCTGCAGCACTACTGTGTCAACTTCAATTGGGTCAACCTCAGGGAGCATTCAGAACAGACCCTGTGGATTGAGAACCAATCAGACTGCACGGCCCACTTCCAGTTCTCCATGGACTGCCAGGAGAGTGTCTTCAGCATCCGGCCTCACTTTGGGACTCTGATGGGCAAGGCCCGCATGACCCTGCACTGCACCTTCCAGCCCAGTCACCCCATCATCTGCTTTCGGCGGGTGGCCTGTCTCATCCACCACCAGGCAAGTGATGGGAAAGGGGCAGACCTGGGGGAAGAGGCCCTCTGTCTGACGGGGTCTATGCGTGATGAAGACAAGTGTGCTGGTCTCTCCCCTGTGTCCTGAGGCTCATGAGGCTCCATCCACTCATCCTCTTTCAAGGCCCCAGTGTGGGCTTTTGGAAGCAGAGCATGTCCTGGAGCTCACAGGGCTCACCCTCAGTCAGATGAGTGTGGCAAGCTCATCCTAATGCTGCCAGGACAGAGGTTGTGCTGCTGCTGATGCCAATCAGCTGGGGAGAGAGAGGTGTGGACATCACTTCACAAAATGTGCAGAGCAGGAGCTCTGAAGTTAGACCCTGAACCCAGGGCCCGGGTACATATAGCGCACTGACTTCTGGCTGAGATGACAAGGTAGGGCTGAAATCTGGCACCTACAGAGCTGGGCCCCAGGCTTTGGCCTGTGTGTCTCAGCCGCAAGAATGAGTACCCTTCAGTTCTCATGCAGGCGCAGTGTGGGCTCAGCAAAGGCTTGCAGCAGGAAGCCAGACCTGGCCTGAAGGAGGGGCTGAATGCGGGCCCAGTAGGCTCCTGGCTGCCTGTAGGATGGGCAGTAGAATGCCCAGGTGCCGTGTACTGGGAGAAGGGCAGACAAGGCTGAGCATCCTGTGCCAAGGGCTGCCTCTTCTCCCCACTTGGCTTAGATTCCCTTCACCAGCCAGGCAGCTCTGAGAGGCTCCCCTCAGCCTCTGTCTTGCTGTGACGTCTTATCTGCGAAGCATCTTTCTTATTCAGCTCACTTGCCCTGCTGTCTCTCCTGTATCCACCACATACCAACCATTGTTGCAGGACCCTCTGTTCCTGGATCTGATTGGGACCTGCCACTCAGAGAGCACCAAGCCGGCCATCCTGACACCTCAGCACCTCACCTGGTATCGCACACACTTGGCTCGGGGCCTGACGCTCTACCCGCCTGACATCCTGGCTGCCATGCTGAAGGAGAGGACGCTGCAGCGGGACAGCGATGGGGCCCTCATGCTGCCCCCAGAGGTATCCGGATCCCTGTGGGCCTCTGTTGCCCCAGGCCCTGGTGGGCAGGCCCTTCCCAACCTTCTGCAGTTCTGTGTCTTTGTAGCTCTGTGGATACCACTGCTGTTGGGTGACCTATGTGGGCCTTCTGCAGTCTTCTCCAGGGAGGAGGTAGTGAAGGAGGGGAGTGGCAGGAAGAATGGGAGCTGAGCCCATCCCTATGTCTCCCATGCAGGACCTGGAGGAAACAAAAGCTCCACAACACCCCCGGATTCCCCCCATGATGGAGTACTTCTTCGATGGCACCAGGGACATGGCCGTCTTCCCCCCAGCCATCAGTATAGAGCCAGCTGAGGTGGACTTTGGTGGCTGCCCAGGGCCTGAGGCCCCCACCCCTGCCCCCCTATGCTTGAGGAACCACACCAAAGGCAAGATTACAGTGGTCTGGACACGCAGGCCTGGCTGCCCCTTCTGGGTGACCCCGGACACCTTCGATGTACCGCCACTCAAGTCCATGGCCATGCGCCTGCACTTCCAGCCGCCATGCCCCAACCTCCTCTTCGCTGTGGAGCTCGAGGGCTTCGCTCTGTACAAGGTGTGTGGGAAGGCAGTGTTCCACCTGGAGCCTGCAGGGCAGGGTAGGGGTGGAGGGATGACAGAGGGTGCTGCAGGGCTCCACCTTCTATGTCCAGATTCTCCTGTTTCCTCTTGGACTGGATAGTGGCCCTCACTGCCTTGATCCTCCCAGGCCTGGGACCCAGCTCTGTTCCTCTTATTGTGTCTCATTTTTGTACAACCTCCCTCTTTCCTAGGGAAGAAGCATCTCTGGGTCAAGGCTTTTGGGCAAATTTGGTGCCGAGGAATTAGCTGCCTGAGACTCTAATCTAGGGTGTTCCTCTCTTTTAGTTCTTGAAGTATAAAGTGGTCCCTTTAAAGCAGAGGTCCCCAACCTCCAGGCCACAGACTGGCCCTGTGGCCTGTATGGAACAAGATGGCAGAGCAGCAGACAAGCAGAACTTCCCGCGTGTTTACAACCACTTTCCACCCCTGGAATCGCCACCTGAGCTCTGCCTCCTTCCAGCTCAGTGGCAGCATTAGATTCTCTTAGAAGTATGAACCCAGATGTGAACTGCACATGCAAGGGACCTAAGTTGTGTGCTCCCTATAAAAATCTTATACCTGATGGTCTGAGGTGGGGCTGAGGGGATGATGCTAGTGCTGGGGAACAGCTGCAAACACAGATTAACACCAGCAGAGAGGCTGACTACACAGAGACCATAATAAATCAATTGCTTGTAGGTTCCTATAAAACCCCATTAGTGAGGGGCAAGTGACAATTAAGCTGCTGTGAAGAGGCAAGTGAGTTTATAGACTTGAGCTTTACAGCTGCTTGAGCTGGTGTGCGGTAGGTGAGAACATAACACTTTAGTTTGCACATGGCCTACCCATGATGTTACCACTTCCATCCGTGACTCTTCCCCACACTGGGCACTTGCTCGTCTGGCCAATGTGAGTAAAATGCAAGCATCACTGGAGGGCTCCTTTGAAAAGGGAAAAGACCCAGTGATGAGACAGCAGCAGGTTCTAAGACTGCCAACAAAAAGAGAGCAGCAGCTAAAAGAAAACACCAAGAGTCCTACTTACATTCTGAGTTCACTGAGGCAGCGATTCGCATTCTTAAAGCCTACTTTGAACATCTATGGTGACTGGTTACCCAGCAAAATGTGAAACCTTCAAAGCTGCTTTGCCTCGTGGAGGTCAAACACTTTGTATTACCAGACAAGCCTTTGGAGTTTTCCAAAAGAGAAAAAAATGTGAACATGTCATGAATATGAACAATGGAAATAATTACAGAAAGCAACCCCTTTGTCAAATGTATGTGTGCAGAGAGTGTCACTCCAAGTGGATAACGATGTTCCTAGTGCTAAAGAGCCCTTTACAGTGAGTGAAGGTTCGATCCTGCCTGCTGCTAAGGATGTTTTTGTGACCTTTTAGGAGAGACTTCAGTTCAAAAGGTGGCAGTTCTCTGTTAGCTGGCCCTGTGAGAAGGTCACCTGATGAAATAGCAGAGGGTACTGAGGCACAGTTGTTAGGGAAGTTAATGAGCATCATGGTACACGAGTCCACTGATGTTCACAGCAGTGCAGCAGGGTTTGTTCTTGTGCAATATGTGTTCCAGGAGGGTTGGATGAAGATGTGTTATTAGCATTTTTGTTGCCAACCAACACCACAGCTGTGGAAGTCAGTCTGTGAATGACGACACATCAGGAGAGGGTAGCTGGTCATTTCGTATGAGTAGATGTGTGAGCAGAATACCGCCATGACTGGGCGGCTTTCTGGTTTTGCTTCTCAGGTCGAAGAGGTGGCTTCTGGTTGTGAATGTAGCGCTGTGTCATCTATAAAGGAAATTCTGGTGAGCTGAAAAATGTCACTTGAAGAACATTTTGGAGGGTGTGATAAAACTACCAACCCATAATTTAGCTCAGGTGTGTTTGCACAACTCTGAGGAGATGGGCGAGGAACAATCTTTTCTTTACACAGAAGTGAGATACTTCCTAAAGGTACAGACTGGCCAGGATTTGTGTGCTTCAAGAGCTGGTCCAGATTTCTTCTGGGAAAAAAATAGTCTCCACCAGCACCTGTTTCAGTGACAGAATAAATCACAGAACTGACTTCTTCATGTGGTACATTCAGCCTATTCAACAAACTCAGTCTGTCACTTGAGGGGAGAGTGACAACTGTGTTCAAGTCAGCAGGTAAATCTCCATGCATACTGGAGTAAAGTCAAGGCAGAGCATCCCAAGACTACCACAGAAGCGCTGATCCCCAACCCACTTCCGTTGCCAACATCCGGTCTTTGTGAAGTAGGGTGTTCTGCAGTGATAGTTAAGGAGTTGACTGGGCATAAACCACACACTTGGAATATCTCTTATCGCCCACAGAGGGGACCATTAATTTGCAGAAAAGCAAGCTCAGGGATCTCACTGGTTCTGCATTATGGCAAGTTGTATAATTATTTTACTGTATGCTATAATGTAAAGTATGCAATAAAGGTAATGTGTTCAAATCATCAAAACCATCCCACAACCCTATTTGTGGCAAAATTATCTGCACCAGGAAGGTTGGAGACCACTGCATTAAAGGAGCTGTCTGCAGACAGGAGGCAGGCCTGGCGGCAGAGGAGGCTACAGGATATGAGGTGTATCAGGAAGGATTTGCTAGCGCGGCTTCCCTTAGTCAAGGACCTTAGTGCACAGGCTGTCCCCAGCCTTGCTGTGCAGCCCTGACGTCTTAGTCCCTGTGCCCCCAGGCAGCCCTGCTCTCTCTTCCTTCCCAGCTCTGCCCGGTGCTGGGCTGGAGAAGGATGGACAGAGCTGTGTGCTCCAGGTCAGTCCCTTCCCAGCCCTGTGACCCTGAGTGAGTTCCTCCACCTTTCTGGTCCAGGTGTTCTCATCTGTAACATGGAGGCCATGTCAGTGCTTTTGAGGAGGCTTTCCAAAGTAGAAAGAGTCTGCTTGCCTCCCTTCTGGCATCTTCTGGAGGTTTAGAGGATGAGGGCACCAACTCCTGACTTGGCCAAGGCCAAACATGTCAGCGTTTTAGGTTACAGCACAAATTGATGCTGTCTGATAGGGCAGCTGCCAGCTGGTCCCTTGATGTGTGGCTGGTCCAAGTAGAGATGTGCTGTGAAGTAGAAAGACACTTAGAGTGAAATGAATGTAAAATATCTCCTTACTAATCTTATGTCCATCACGTGTTAAAGTGATAAGATTTTGAATCTTTTGGGTTCAGTAAAGATTATTTAAATGAATTTCATGTTTTACTTTCTTCATGTGGCCACCAGAACATAGAGAATCACATTTGTGGCTGTCGTTGGTAGCTCCTGTCTTATTCCCATTGGCCAGAGTATCTCTGGGCTCATTCCTATAGCATGAATGCCGCTTTTCCACCCGCCCTCTTCCAGGCAGCTGTGGGGCTCCAGAGGGGGTTTGCAAGTGTCCAGTGCAGGCCTGGCTCATGTGGGAGGGACTGTGCATGGCTGCTGCCCTCAGCACTGTCTTCTCCTTTCTGTTCCCAACTTAGGCCGCCTGCAGCACCGGGGTAGGGGTGGGGACAGGCGCTTCCACAGTGGACGTGGGCCCTGAACTTCCCCCTGACGGTGGCCCCTGCAGGTCCTTCAAAGCTACAGCAATGTCGAGGAGGACTGCACCGTGTGCCCATCCTGGAGTCTGGTGGTGCGGGCGCGAGGCCACAGCTATCATGCTGCCTTGGAGCATCACATCCCCCAATACCTCCTGGACGTGCCCAAGGTGAGCGTGGTCCCTGCAGCAGTTGTTGAGCACTGGCTTCTGCCTTGGCCTGTGAAACACTCTTCTCTTGGTGGTCTCACCTCAGACCCCTGAGTCCTCACGTCCCCACACCCCCACTGGCCAGTGGCGACTTGCTCTGGGACTGTATACTGGGATGGGGACAGTCTGGGAGCTGGCTATCAGCCCCTCCCTGCTCTGTCTGGAATACTGAGGTTTGAAACTCCAGCTCCTTCATGGGTTAATACCTTATTTATTGACACACCCTGGGCAACAAATCCTAGGCTAGATTCCAGGAATACAGCAGCCCAAATGAGGAGCCCTTGGGGCGCACTCCTCGGGAGAATTCCTAGGCTGTTCCCAAGGCCCTTGGAGGCCGTCTGGCCTGAGAAGCAGGTTGATGTAGAGCTGAGATGCTCAGAGCTGGGGCCCAGCTGCCAGTGTCCGGGTCTGGTTTGGCCTCTCTGGCTCCTCCCAGTTTCCATGACTACCCTCAGCTTTTTCATTAGTCTTATTGATGGGAAGGTGCCCCTTTGAGACAATGGCTTGGGGTGGTTCCATCTCCCCACCAGCTACACTTTTTCCCTTCAGCTCCCCCTTGTGCAGCTCATGGCTGCTCCTGCCCCGAGCCCACCCACACACAGGGTTCTCACACTGATTCCTTGGCTCCTCCCCTCTCCCATGTTCTCAGCCTTTCCGGAAGTCCAGCAAACTCACATGACCACCCCACTTCCATGTCTGGAGGTCTCCAGAGGACATGCACTCTCTGAGCCAGGCTCTGGCCTCTCAAGTCCTCACTCCCAGGGCTCAACTGAGCTGTACACGGACATCTTGGATCTCCAGGGAGACAACTCACCCAAACGCACAAACACCCTGAGCGCATGTCTGGAGGATGCAGATCTGAGAACTCCTGGTTTCTTCCTCTTCTCTCCCACCCCTAGCTCTTCCCTGCAGTGCCGTCTGGCAAGCCCTCCTACCGCAGCCTGCTTCTGGTCAACAAGGGCTCCATGGTGCTGACCTTCCGCCTGACCCCCAGCAGCAGCTCAGACATCACCCTGCAGCCCACCTCGGGCCTCGTAGCTCCTGGTGCCCACCAGATCTTCCTCATCAGCACCTACCCCAAGGGGACCTCCTGGAAGCAGCACATTTTCTGCCTGGAGTTCAACTCTAGCTCCCAGTATCTTAAGGTAGGAGGCAGGAGTGGGAGGCAGCCAGAGCCCAGAGCCTCCTGATCTGGGGTTGGCAGGAGGAGCCCACCCCGCTTCCGCAAAGCAGCGTTCAAGGAGAAAGCCTTGGGCTCCATCTCTGTACCACTGCACCAACCCTCAGGGTTCTGTCTATCTCTCTCATGGAGTCTGGGACCAACACAAAGGATGCAAGGATCCCAGACTCACTCCTGCAAGAAGGGGAGAGATGTTTGGAGCCAGCGTAGCGGTCGGGTCTGACCCCTGAGATGGGCTGTCCATACCCTCTCAGTCTCTGAGTTCTCTGTCTGTTTGTGATAGAAGCTGCCATAGCTAGGTTGGTAGATGGCCTTTGCTGGCCCTTTCCAAGGAAAAGCTGCCCACCTGCGGCCTCCTGGACCACCGGGTGAAGTCAGCTGTGCCCTCCTTTCCTTGGCCCCAGGAAGTGAACATGCAAAGCCGAGAGGAGCCACTGCAGCTGAAGCTGGACACCTGCAAATGTGTCTTCTTCAAGCCCACCTGGGTGGGTTGCTCCTCCACCAGCCCCTTCACCTTCCGCAACCCTTCACGTCTGCCCCTGGAGTTTGAGTGGAGGGTCTCCCAGCAGCTCAGAAAAACCTTGGCTGTCCAGCCCTCCAAGGGGGTAATCCAGCCCAATGAGATGCTTGTAAGTGTTGGGGCCCATTGCTGGGGAGGGTGAGGAGGGAGGACATCTGCCTTCACCTCTTCCTGGCCGGGATGTGCCCTTCAATCCGAAGTCACCTCCCCTCATTGTGAGTAGACGTCATCACCACCTCCCTACCCCATTCCACAGTGCATTGAGATTTGGTGGAGAGGTCCTCTACTGAGGCCGAGGTTAAGTGTAGATTGCTGGTGTGGTCCCCTGGGTGGCTGTCAGTGAGGATGAGGAAGGGATCCCCGAGGCTCCAGCTGAAGTGTGCAGGGTGGTCTGGGACCCACAAGAGTGAAGCTTGTCCTCAGTGTAGGGCCTTACAGGCTAACTGACTGGAATCAAGAACCAACAACACATGGTGTCCTTAAAGCCCAAGGACAGAGGAATTGCACTGACTCAGGATTGGCCTTGAGCATCCCACCGCTGCTCCTGGCCTCACTGGCTGTCTGACCCTGGGCCAGTTACTGGGCTTCTCCAGTTTCTTATCATAAAACAAGCCTTGAAAATAATACCGCTGACCTATCGTGAGGCTCACGATGGAGGGCTTAGAGAGATGACATACTGCCTGACATGTGCAAAGTGCCTGGGACAGGGTAGATACTCAGGAAGTGTCACTAAAGCTTGATGCCCTGGGACCTTCACTGGAGGGGTCTCCCTGCATGCAGTAACCATTTCTGTGACCTCAGACGCTGACATGGACCTTCAGCCCTTTGGAGGAGACCAAGTACCTGTTCCGAGTGGGAATGTGGGTCTGGGAAGCTGGCCTGTCCCCAGAGGCCAAGCCTGCTTCCGCTACACACTACATGATCCGACTGGTGGGCCTGGGTGTCACCAGCAGCCTCTCTGTGAGTGGGAGGCCCTGGGGTGGAGGAGAGGAAGCCCCAGGTGCTTGACTCCAAGAGGGCAAGGGAAGAAGCTCTCTCTCCGGCAAGCCCTGCCCATGCCTCTTCCCATACTTTGGGACCTGCCCTTGCTTGGGGGATGCTCTGAGAATGGGGCCAGGCAGTAGGGTGAGGGGCTGAGGGAGCCCCCAGCAGCTTCTGCTGTGGTGTCAGGCAGAGGTGAAGGAGCTGGACTTCGGAAACATTCTAGTGGACAGTGAGCAGACCAGAAGCCTGGTGCTCCTGAACGATGGCAGCTGCACCCTCTACTATCGCCTGTACCTGGAGCAGCGCAGCCCCAAGGGTCTTGACCAGGATCCCCCCGGTACTGGACCTGAGCTGCACTGGGCTCAGGGGAGACATGTGAATGTGGTGGGAGCCAGGGGTATCAGGACAGGTTGCGGCACCATGGTCTGGATCAGACTAGGCAGAGCTTACACCCTAATGCTTCACAGCTGTGTGCCTTGGGCACTGACTAACACCCTCTGAGCCTCAGCTTCCTCAGCTGGGAAATGACGCCCAACCTGCTGCACAGGGCTGCTAGGTGGGGGAAAGTTCTTAACAGCTGCCAGCGGTACAAGAAAGTGTGGGTCCGTTTGTCCCAGCCTGGGAGGAGGGTCCTGCTCCATTCCCTGACTCGGGGCCTGTGCTCTGCTGGCCTGGCAAGGGTGTGAGGGGAGAGGAGGAGGCCGGGCTGCCTCTGCCCAGTGACCCTACCTGCACTACCCTGTGCAGCTCTGCAGCTGGACCATTCTGAGGGCAGCATGCCTCCGCACTCCCAGGACACCGTCCTCCTGACCGCCTGGCCCAAGCACAGGTCCCAGTACTCCTGGACCATCAGCTACTCTCTCCTGTCCCACAGAGGTACTTGGGCACCTGCATGGAGCATCAAGGCCAGGGAGGGCAGAAGGGAAGGGGAAGAGCCATGAGAAGCAGATCTGGGGATGCTGAGGTCAGAACTGCTCTGGAGTGAGAGGGCTGTGGGACTCTGGGTGTCACCTGTA
This sequence comes from Petromus typicus, assembly GCA_004026965.1. Lineage (NCBI taxonomy): Eukaryota > Metazoa > Chordata > Mammalia > Rodentia > Petromuridae > Petromus > Petromus typicus. The sequence continues at coordinate 8,392 of PVIR01026305.1, read as the reverse complement.
GGTGCCACATTTGTCTATGTGAGTCACGGAAAATTCAACACAGAGGTTAGAGAGCGAACCACTGGACTTCCTTCCAATGAGACCTTATGTCCTTGGCCTTTCTGGGCCTATGCTTTCTCCTCTACCTAATGGAGTTGTTATTATCCTGCCCTTGGCTGGCAGGAAGGTGAGCAAGCCCCAGAGGAACGCCAACTCAGTGGGGTTGGATCCGGGCTCCAGTACTTCATAGTTGGATCATTTTAACAAATTGTTTCACTTCCCTACGCCTCAATTTCCTCATAAAATGAAGAGAGCCATAGCACACAGGCCGCAGAAAGGAATGAAATGGTAACATGTGCCACCATATACAGGAAGCTTGAAAACCGGGTGCTAAGTAAAAGCACCAGTCACAAACGCCACATATTGAATGGTTCCATTTAGACGAAACATCTAAAACAGACAAACACAGACGAACAGAGTCGACGCCTGGTTGCCAGGAGAGGCCGAGGGGTGAGCGGGGAATGATGGCTAATTAGTGCTGGCTGTGTTCTGCAGGTGATGGAAACTTTCTAAAATTAGAGAGCGGCAGCGGTTGCGCAACTCTGTGAATATACAAAAATCACTGAATTATACGTGTTAAAAGGGTAGATTTGGCAGTAGATAAGTTGTGCCTCAATAAAGCTGTTATTGAAAATTAGTTTGAAAACAATGATGCACATTAAATGCAAAGCTGTGTGTCAAGTACCTAAGACAGTGCCTGGCACACAAAATATCAGGCAAGATTTGGCTGCTCCTGAAAATGTCCCAGAGCTTAAGGCATAGCTCACAGAGGGAGACAAGCATTGTCCTCTCTCCACACTGGTGTCCCCAGATAACAAGGTTGGTGAGAAGCAGGAGCTGTGTCATGTGTCCCTGGCAGCCGTGTACCCCTTGCTCTCCATCCTGGACGCCTGCGCCATGGGCGGGGCCGAAGGCATCACCCGGAAGTACCTGTGGCACCTCTTCTCCCTCGACACCCTCAATAGTTACTTGGCGTGTGACCCCACCCCCTGTGAGCTCACCTACAAGGTGCCCACCCGGCACAGGTGAGCTGGGCGAGTGACGGCAGGGCATCTTGGGGATGTTCATGGAGTTGTCTTCCTATGGCCCCTGCTCTTGGCTGTCTGAGAAACTGCTTCCTATCTCTGGGGGGACAGGACCCCCAAGTTCTTACTCCTCCTTGGAGGAGACTGCAGGGGTTAGGATTGACTGAAGGTCTGAAGGGCTGGCCTGCCTCACCCCAGATTCTCTGACCCCCACTTTTGAGGGACATGAGGAGTGCCCAAGCCAGCCACCCTCAGGAGGAGCTGTCCCTATGCCCAGCTCTGAGCCCAGGGCTTTCTCTACACAGCGTGAACCAGATCCCCCCGGTCTTTACCCCTCTGAGACTTGACTTCAATTTTGGGGCAGCTCCACATCAGTCCCCGCCCTCCGTGGTGCTCCTAGCCATGAAGAACAGAGGAGTGGTGCTCTTGGACTGGTATGGCTGCCTGGGAGGGGTTGTTGGGGGCTCGGGGTGGCCCTGGAAGTGGGGAGGCTGGAAGAGCCACTTTCTCTTATCCGTGGGAGACCTGGCTCCCTGGAATCTCCCAGGAGTGGGACACACAGATGGAGTATGGGGTCCCCCAGAAGCACTCAGGACCTGTCCCTGGCTGATCTGAGTGTCTGTAGACTCAGGGCAGAGTGAGTTTGTCAGATAAGACTGGGGCAACTGTCTTGTGATTACCCGATGAGCAGCAGTCATTCGGCCCCTGCTGCATGCCAGGCACTGTGTGTTACCTACCAGCTTCCTGCTCAGCAGGCTCAGGACTCAGTCAAGGCTCCTAAACTAGCATTAGTTCAAACCCTTCCATGTCCAACGCCAGCTCCCTGCTGCTCTGTCAGTAAGATGGCTCTGAGGGGCTCTGCACGCCAGGAATATCTAGGTGTTGGCCACCTGGCACATTCTACTTCAGTCACAGGGGCCCAGGCCTGTCACTCCACCTCCCTGTGCCCCGCCTTCGTCTCATGGGGCCCAGAACTGGTGCCCAGTCCATATCCTGTTCCCATGCCAGGGCTTGTTCTTATGCCTCTTCCTGCTCCTGCCACGCGCCTGGGTTTCCTAGTAAACGTCCGGTAGATGACTTCTAATTTTGCTTGGCTAGCAAAAGGCAAAAAAAGAGGGTCCCCGGGCCAGGCACGGTGAGAGGGTGGGTGAGAGGGAACATGTAGGTGAGGGCATCCGTGGCAGGAAACCTGCCGGCCAAAGCAGAGGAAGTCTCGGGGAGGTGGGGGCTGGAGGGTCAGGTGTGCTCTGACTGCCCCTTCCCCACTCTGTGGAGGAGTGAGATGGTAGAACTGGCTCATGAGGCGAGTGAGTCTGGGAAGGGCGGACTGTGAGTACCTGAGGGCTTCCGGCCAGAGCTATTGTGGCAACTTGACAGGGCTGCTGGCCTCGGGCATGAAGCCTGGCTGCCTCGAGCTCCAGATCTGCCTTCAGCAGGCTCTGAGGCAGGCCAGGAGCCAAGCCCCACAGGGCCGAGGGTGTTGGCCTGGCTCCTGGCACGGGGCAGGGCATTGAGGGGCCGCGGCCGCTGTGTTTGGGTAGGAGCAGCCCAGCTCACACTCTCTGTGGACATGGTCCAGACTGCTGGAAACCGAGGCAGGAGGAAGCCCAGGCAGCGGCTGACGGCAGGGGATCATTTGAGGTACCGGAAGGCAGGCCGTGCTTCTTCCAGGATTCCGAGGGACCTGGCTCCCACAGCTTTCTGTGTTGTTGCATTTCCTTTCGATTTCTTAGAAGGCTATTTTTGCAAATTCTTGCCTGTCTGCGCTGAGCTCATACAGAACAGACAGGCTTTATTCCCGCCAGGACCGGTCAGATGGGGCACTTGGCTGGGAGGAGGCCAAAGGAAGGACAGAGGAAGAGCCTTCAACGGGAAGGGGAGCCCGGGGGGCTCGGAGCCACAACAACCCCCCTGAGGGTTCCTCTGCTGTCTCAGCCCCGGGACATCTTGAGTCTTGCATTAAGGAGAGGTTTCTTCCAGCTGTGCTGGTCAGTGTCCTTGGTTCCCTTGAGCGCTCTGTCTATTGCACTGGCTAAACCCCTGGGGGTCGTCCTGAGACATAGGCTTCAGGACTCTGTTCAGTCTCAGGGCATCGATGCACCTTTTCTGTCCGGGTCGAGGCATCAGAAAGGCTTCTTATGAAAAAGAAGGCAGGGAAAGGCTTTCTGAAAATAAAACCAGCCCTTTTATTAATTTTTGCTCCAGCCAGGTGTGGAGGCTCACTGCAAGTCTGAGGGCAGCCTATGCTACCCAGCTCAAAGGCAGCCTGAACTGCATAGTGATACTCTGTCTAAAATATATTTTTGCTCTAAAAGTAGCAATAGGGCTTATTTTCAAGGGATGTCTTATTTTTTCATGTATATCAGTCTACGTTCATCCATTTACTCATGTAAAAATCTACATTTATTCCTGTATGGAAATCTATATTAATTCAAACACAGTCCTGTCATCTTCTTCTGGAACATCATCAAAACTCTCCAAACCCCAAATTCCAGCCAGAAGTTTTTGTAACTCCGTTTCCTGGGGAACCACTGGCCTGGATCTCTGATGTCCAGCAATAGAGCTTTCCTATGAAAAGCACTTTTTGTCCACGGACCCCACTCATAGAGCACTGGCCACACAGCTGCCAGGACCTTCACCCATGGCCTCCTCACTCACACAAGCCTCTCGCAGTCCGGGCTTACCAAGGTTTACATTAAATCAAGTGGTAAATTTAAGCGTATGAGACAAGAGGGGCCACGAGAATGATGAGGATTGCCAGTGACGATCTGCTCAAAAGTGATGAGAAATCGAAGGCACTGAAGTTCAGAGAACATTTATTTCACGCGAGTACGTTGTAACCATCACAATTCACAATATTCTGAACTATGAAGATTCGCTCTAGACACAACTACATCCACTTGTTATGAAGAGGGCATGTTACTCGTATGTTCTATCTCTACTCTGATCGATCGATCACCCGGCAGTAAGTCTAGAGTTCTGTTTACATAAGAATGTACCACTCGTCCAAAGGTGCCTCCTTAGGTAGTTATGAATACTTAATTATAATTTATTTTTAAGTATTAATGTCAATTATATGTATTTATTTTTTATTACATCTTATAATTCAATGGTGTGGATTTACTAAAATCATCCATCTGGCTCCTGATCACAGGTGAGCCTTACTTTGGAGGTACAGCTTCTATTAGCCGTATCCTGGAAAAATCATGCTAAGGCTTCTTAGCATCCTTCTGAGGATTTGGTCTTATTTTAGGGAAAATACAATAGCAAAAACTATAGCCAAACTAGATGTAGATCTGAGGGCAAAAACCAGAGAGGCTGCAAAGCCTTCTCTGTGAAGCCTGAAGTCTGAGGTAGGAGTTGGAGAGAGAGGAAGGAAGGGCCTTGTGTGAGGCTGGAGAGGCAGGCAGGACAGGCAGGGCCGGAGGCAGGACATCTTCTTGAGGGAGGAAAGGCTGTGAGCTGCAGAGCCATGGTCCATGCCCGTGATCTGTCCCTGCTCTCTGGGCAGGATGGGCTAGCAGCTTGAGGCAAGGGACAGGTGGGTGGCATTGCAGTTGGCCACAGACTGGGGCAGAGAATTCCCATACTGGAGGACTTGCAGGGGAAATGAGGAGAAATTATTTAACAGGGATAAGGAAGGTGCAGATACTATCCAGAAGACCTTCAAACAGTAAAATCTCTGTTGTTCTGCTGATTGTTAGCCCCCAGACGAAATAACAAAAGTAACTTATTCACCCATACATAGCCAGTTAAATGCTAAGGGATGATGGGAAAAAAGTAAGAAATGCGCTCTGCTCCGGAAGTCCAGGCCGGGGTTGAGGACCTGCTATTCAGCAGTTGCACAATATACAGACCCTTGGACAAATTTTCCCTTCAGATCTGGACACAGATCTAGCTCATTCTTTTTAACATAATACTCCAGAGCTCATAGATGAGCTTTTAGGCTGCTTGCTCACTCTTGCATTGGAAAATTGAGTTGTTCCCAGTTGCATTTTTGCCACTGCAAAACAAATTGTAATAAATATCTCATGTGTAGGTGTGTGCATGTGTGTGTGTGCATGCATGCTTATATTTTGGTAGGTTAATTTCCCAAAATGGGATTTCTAAATGCTTCTAAAATTCCCTCCAAAATGTTGAAGCATTTCCCAACCTCTGGCCTATGTTTCAGAGTTTCTGTTCTTTTAAATCTCAATAGCGTTGGCTACAACTTATCTTTAACATTCCTAGTGTGAAAGTTTTGGTTTGCATTTCCTTGCCTCCTGTTAAAGTGTTTCAGAGACATGTTTCCTGTCTTCAACCCCCCATCCCTTTCTCCCGTTCATCTTCTTCCCAGGCTGAATCTGTTTTCCTTTTTTGCACTGTTCTCTCTTAGCATTGTTGGAGCCAGTTCTGAGGCATCTCTGGGTGCAAAGGGCTCTCCTTTTAGACTATGACTCATGGCGCTCCATCACCGGTGTTATCAGCTTAGAGCATTTTATCTACTTTGTTTTGGTCTGAGAACATGCCCTGCATGTACATTTACTCTGTACAGCCTTGCTTGTTACAACAGTGCCAGCTGGACATGGTGGTGCATGCCCAGCATTCTGGAAGGCTGAGGCAGGAGGATTGCAAACTCAAGCCCATCTTGGTCAGATTGACGAGACTGTCTCAAAAGAAGGGCAGGAGATGTAGTTTAGTGTAAAGTCCCTGAATTCAGTCTCTAATACCATAAAAAAAGTGTTTCCCAAGCTGGATGTTCTCAAGGTATCCTCAGTTCACTCCCTCTCAGAGGTCTCTGGGTGGGCTGCATTCCCAGGAGCCATTACTGGCCCCTTCCTATTTTTTAGTATATGTGCTGCCAAAGTGAACACATACTGGCCCCTTCCTAAAAGCCATGTCAAAGAAGAATTAGTGTCCTGCACTCCATATGGTCCATCTATACAAGCAACCCACTCGAGTCCAAGCACTCACAATGTGGACCCCACTCTTCACTTCTCTGCTAGTCAGTGTGGCCCTACTTGGGGCCATTAGGAAGTGAGAATCCTCACCAGCCATGTCCATGCTCATGGGGCAGCCTGTCAGAGGAAGGATGGCGTGTAATAAGACAGAGGCCTCCATCCGTCCTGCAGGGCTCAGAGCTCAGTGCCTCCCTGGCCCTCTGGCCAGATGCACCATTCTTCACACATCATTCCTACCCTTTGCTTTGCACCCCCCTGCAGGGCCTTCCTCTTTCCTAGTGACCAGCGAATCGGCTTGGAGCCCTGGGCAGAAGAAGTAGAGCTTGACTGCACTGAGCTCCACCAAATGCGCATAGAAGACAATCACATCTTCTCTGTCAGCCCCAAGTCTGGGAGCCTGAGCCCTGGACAGGAGCAGATTGTGGAGTTCAAATATAGGTTTTTCTCTATCCCCCTCCCCTGCACCTCCAGTCTTGGAGGCCCCTTTCCCTGTGGGACCCCGGAGCACTTCGAATGGCCATCTCTCTGGAGAACCCCCTTCCCACATGCAGGGGAGGCCTCCAGTCCTCTTGGCCTGTCCCAACTCGGGGAAGAGCCGCTTCCACGGTGGGTGGCGCAGTGCCCTGGGCATGCCACGTCCTCTTGTTCTGTCACCTGCACAGGGCTCAGAAACTCACTCTGGATGTGTGTCCTCCCTTCTAGGCACCTGTTCATCAGCACTGACCGCCTCCCCGTGCTCTTCAAGGTGTCCCATGGCCGGGAGATCCCGGTGAGGCCCCAGAACGCTGGCCTTGCCCTCCGTCTAGGCTGGAGGGTGGCTTGCTGGACTGCCAAGAGGACCACAAACAGTGCTTCCCCAGGGAGCAGCAGTCCAGATTTCTCTGCTGGGCCTCCCCGAGGGCAGCCACCACTGAGCCTTTTTCCCCCCAGCTCAACTTCATAGGTGTGACGGTGAAGCCAGAGCAGAAGTATGTGCACTTCACCTCCACCACGCACCAGTTCGTCCCTGTCCCCATTGGTGACAAGCTACCCCCACGCCAGGTCAGTGATCTGGGTCACGCTGATTGCTCAGAGGGCTGAGGGCTGATCTCTGCGTGTCTGTGGCACCCCTTGACAGGGTGACAAAGACGCCGCCCTCCAGAAGCACCAGAGAGGTGGAGTTGGTGGGCTGAGGCCTCAGACTGGGCAGCTGGGGAGACCCAAGCAAGAGGCCTCAGTTTTCTGGTACCTAGTACTAAGCTGTTTTACCAGACTCAGTTTCCATCCAAAAATGAGTGATTTTTTTTTTCCTCTGGCCCATGATTCTTCAAACTTCTTTGACTAATAATTTTATATTTAAATATGTTTATATAGCACTATGTACACCCATCTGCAACCAAAACAGAAACATCTCACATATATATCTGTCTCACATATTTATATGCAAAGACTGCTGATTTCTTTTGTACTTTCCTTTATTCCATTTTGAAATGCTGGCTATGACCTATTACACCGATACAGAATGCTTGGTAATAAGGCCAACCCACAGTTAGTAAGTCCCAGCTCCAAGGATATGTGATGGACCCAGATGTGGGTCTTTTGGAGTTGTGAATGTTTTTTTCTTTATTGGAATCGGGTACTTTTGTCCTGAAAATGTTTATTGGATCTCTCCAAGAAGGGGGCATAATATTGCTCGGAACATTTCTCAGCTGTGAAATCCCTTCCCATGCAGAAACCCCTGTGTTTCTGGGCAGGAATCTCCCGCTGTTCAGCACAGAGGCCAAGGAGTGGGCTTCCTGGTCCCAAGAGGGAGTTGGCCCACCCTGAGCTCTGATCAGATCTGCATACCCTCTGCCACCCACCAGCTTCCCAGCAGCCTCACTCGAGGCTGGGACAGAGCGAGCGAGCTGGGTTGAGCTGCAGGGGCCAGGTCGTACCATTCATGGAAAGGAGATAAACTGGAGCACAGGGGAGATTAGATTCCAAGTGCAAAGTTTAGTTTCCACTAAGTTTGCGATGCCTGTGAAACAACCAAGACTCTTATCAGTAGAGGTTGGATCCAATGTCTTCATTCACTCTGGCTGCTATAACAAGCTACCATAGAATGAGTAGTTTGAAAGAACAAAAATTTATTTCTTCCAGTTATAAAGGCTGAGAGGTCCAAGAAGGATGCCTGGGCAGATGGGTGTCCGGAGAGGGCTTGTCTTCCCGGCTCAGAGTTAGGATTTTCTCAGTGTCCTCCTGCGGTGGAAGAGACAAGTGGGCTCCTTTAGGCCTCTTTCCAAAGGCACTAATCACTCCCCTGAGAGTTCCACCCTCATGATCTAATCACCTCCTAATGTCCACATTTCTTAATATCATTGCATTGGGGATTAAGTTTTTAACACATGATTTTTTTTTTTTTTTTTT